>KZ654525.1:21848-34720 GCA_001010745.2 Gerris buenoi
TTACCGCATTTTTTCGAATTGCGCATGCGCATATTAAATTTTTAACTTTTGTGTATATGTCCTGTGTTTGGGCCCGGAAGTTACGCCAGTGTTTCAAATTTCAGCATTTTAGCTTAAATGGTTCGGGCGCTATGAGCCAAAGAGCGACGGACAGACAGACACATCACCCTCGGCATAAGGGTTTTGAGAAGTATCTACAAAACCCTAAAATTTTATTTTACGATTTTATGCTATTGTTGACCCTAAATTGTCAAAATGTGACCCCTAAATGAACTCCATAAATTCTGGCCAACAAACTCATCTTTTCTTTTGATATTATTGACATTTTAAAATTTGTTTGAAATTTTTTTTAGTGCATCCTAAGGGGAGATATCGTCTTAAGTGACACATATATACATACATATATACATATAAACATACATATACATATAAAAAAGTGTTAAAATTTAGGAATCGATTCAGAATGGCCCAAAACGGATTCCCATGGGAAAAATTTACAAAAATTTTGCAGCCATTGCAATAGCTTAATTTTCTTCGACAATTCGCTAAAAGGAAGAAATGTTGGTAAAGCATATTGCAATTTTAAGGTACCAAGAAGAATCCAACATTAGATACTAGTCACATCGACTAGATGGGACAAATAGGTAAGATATTAAAGTTAGTTTGATATCAGAACGAACTACATAGTTGGGGATGTGGGAGGGAGTATCCCGTGCCTTTTACTGGACCAAACAGAAACAGACCACAGATCTACCGCTATATCAACGAATGGGGGTCATTCAGTCCGACTCAACTCTCTCACTAACAACTATCTCCTGAAGGCCATCATCCACTACGAGCACCAAGTTTTAGTTATTTATTAACACACTAACTACCTTTCGAGGCCCATAGCTAGGGCACATTGGTAGGACTAGACAAAGTTAGGGATGACACTACTGGTTCTTAATAATAACTTCTAATTAATTAAATAAACGATCAGAATAAATCGGAAAAACTTTTCATGTATTTACATACTGAAGCTGTATTTAAATCCCATGTCATTTAATTTTAAACAAATCATGTAAAACTACAGGGGGCAATAGTGCAGCCAATGTTCTTTAAACCTATTTCTTACATAAATATTATAAAGAATAGCGGTATTTATTTAGCAGATTATTTTTAAACCTGTAATAAGGTCATATTACAAACAACTATATGACCTTTAGAATTATCAATTATAAATTGACAACTAAAATAGGTTTCTCTTTCAAATATTTTTTTCTATATATTTGATAATATTGCAGATGCAGCCTGGTCATTTCATAGTTGTCAATAGAGCAGCGAAGCAATACTCGCAAGAGATATGTTTACAGCAAGTATAGGATTTAGATTAGTACTTTAGGTCAATGCATACCAAAGGAAGCCAGACTACAACACAAAGACTACGGGGTGGTATAGCAGTTCAACGCAGAGGTAAACCACCTCTAGTATATCTGCAGACATCAGCGTTAATACCTTAACTTCTTAATCAGCTATTTTATACCCGGCACTATATCTAATTATCATTAACTACAATTCTACTATTTCCCTTAACTGACAAACAAAAAAAGTTATTAATGTTTTTACATGAAAAAAATATATAGCAGAAAAGCTAACACAACAAGAAAATAAACTAAGGCTTGAAAGCCAAATATGTCAGCTTTCAATACTACAAAAATAAAGAGGACTGATAGAGAGTATGGCCTCTTTTTTACTTCTTCTCTCCAGAAGATAAAAATGGGTAATATAGCTAGAAATCGCTAGCTAGATCTATTACAGAATATATATTGACTAAAACAATTAAGTTACAGCTATTTAATCGTTGCGACGAAGGTAAGGCTTATGGCTTCTGGATTAAGGCTAAAGGCTATGGTACTGAAGAGTGATTAGGAATTCTTATAATGACTCAGAGTAAGGAATTCATTCTACCAGATACTATAAGAAGTTAGAATTCGGCTTTTATTCCCAACTATTGCTGAAATCTAATTTTTTCTTTTGGCACAATATATTTTTAAAATTCCAATTATTTTTTGGTTTAGATAAATTATTTTTATTGCTTTTATTTTTTAACACTGAAGTAGTAAAACTAGAATGATTCTATTAACCACTTAACTTCTTTTACCGCGTCGGATCTTGCTTTAAAGGCAAGACAATTTTTATGATGTTACATCAGAGAGCGGCAAATCTCTTTCTCCTGGCAGAACCAATCATCACCATTTAATCTTCTCAACCACTCGTTTCTAATGAAATTGGAACCATTTTAAGATCTCCTCAATTACCACGCTTCGTTCCTTTCACTTTTTTTGCAAAAGCTGTCAACATTTTTTTTTTTTTTTTTTAATATAAAATCAGTATGACTGTACAAAGACCTTCAACGGTATTTCTTCATATAAATTAAAAACGATTTCTATTATTTAAAAAACAATATAATATGTTTTGAATACTTTTTGATAAAAAAAAAAAAAAAACAGTTAAGTTTAGTGATTGATGGTGTATAATTGGGTCAGATTTCGACCTCCGAAAATGTCAGCTCAGTATAATGACTGATTTAAATATTACAAAAACATACTATAAACTTTAAAAAATATTACTCAGTATTTTGTGGCTATATCATGTCTAACAGCTTCAACAGATCTTCATCTTCTAATAATATCTTATTGTCCCAGTATATCACAATTTTATCCATACTTGGTGATTTATCATACATTGATTTTTTTATTATTTTTTTTTTTTTAAAGAAATAAACAACAAAAACCAAGTAGACAAGATCCTAAGGTTACTGGCATTATCAAGATTTCTATTGTCACATTCAATTTTTTATAAATCTTAACTCACATCGAACTTTAAAATCTCTGCGCGCTAGATGTTATATGCATTAACATATAAGAATAAGTACATAACTAAACATAATAAGCTTATGCGAATATGTTTTAATTTTTACTCTAACAATAGTAAAACTACACTAAAAGAAAAAAAATGAATTAAGAATTAATGAATTTAAATAAACGATATTAAATTATAATTAAATCGAGACAGAGTGCACGCTCTAGGTGCCAATCTGTAAATGAAAGGGCGCTCTCCAAATTATCTTTTGTTAATAGAGAATATTTAAGCAAAGAATTATTTGTTTTAAATTAAATAATAATATACATAAAAAAATTGTTGAGTATCAATATTGTAATTTTTTAAATCAATATGTTTTTTTGTGAATATTTTTATTGGTGGAAATAAATATTATTATTATTTTTAAAGTTGGAATTGTAGATATAAAACTTATTTAAGGGATAATAATTCATAATATAAATTCTAAATTAATAAAATATTGTTGTACGCATATCTAAGTAAAGTATAAAAGATATCAAACTTACAATGGTACAAAGGGCTATTTAATCCAACAGGTTGTTTAAAATCAAGAAATGCGGTCACCTGGTAGAACTGTGTCACTGGACACTAAATTTAAACTAAACTTCAAACATGTAAACACTTCATAACACAAACCATGTTTAAATATAAAAATTAATTATTAAGCACAACGCACTTGTAAACACTGTTATCACATCGCGGTGAAATACTTAAGAAGGGTAATTTATGAACTGCCAACGATAAAGAAAAGGCGCGTTGATTTCGTATCGGGAATAAAAAACGGATGGTAAATAAAAAGGGAGTGAAACAAAACTGACTTGAAGATTATAAGCGTGGAGTGGAACTGGCGACTGACTCAGATTGTGAAGTCTACCTGAGGAGACCTGTGTGACGTCAGATGGGTGCGACGGAAACGGCCGGAGATACCCGAGCACAAGCCCCCGATCTAAGACCGGTTATAATTCGAAGAGCGGCCAGAGGGATCCGTTAGGAAAGCAGACTTGGTAGGAAATACCTTCATAGAACCACCGTCCGGCCGACTTCAGGACAATCTAACTCTGGTCCACATCAGACTCTTTCCAACTTCAAATTTACAACAATAGGTTTCCAACTTCTGACCTAATTTTTTTTATTATCAACATGTTCACATTAAATAGAAGAAAGTTATTCGGTGCTAAGTACCCAGTTGTTCTTCATAAAAAATAAAAACAGTTGAAATCCCCTTATTTTACTAGTATAGATATAAGGTCTTATTATTTCTAACTAACCATTGAGGAAGTCATTGTATCATTGAATTTACTGATGGTAAATTAAGTGATTTGTAACTAACACAATTCCATTTAAGTCATTCTGCTACAAAAATTCTACCACCGAAGGCCACAGCCACAACCCCAACAAACAGTCCCTTTAATGCAATATTACCAATCTTAGATGGACAGTTTAGAATTATAATTCCTCTATATCTGTGTTTGTGTATAGTGTGTATTGTGAATAGTGGCCTCTGCCTTCTACTCACTTGGTTCATCACCCCCTGGGGCAGCTACTAGCTGGCAGCTTCACTGTTTAATTCTGGGGTAATGCACCCTCCCTATCAGTGGCGGACCCCGCTGTTTTTAGAGGCGTAGGACATTTAAATTGAGCTTAAAAAAGCTTGAAAAAAGATAGTTTCGGAGATTAAGATGCAAAGATGGAGAATAGGGGTTATTAAAAAAATAAAATAAAATAAAATGTGTTTATAGGAGAGGAAGAAGATACAGCTGATAAATGAATGATAAATTGGAACAACCATTTTTGGTAGAATAATTGTGTATTAGAGGTTAAAGCTTTGACACACGAAAATAAAAATAAAAAAACCTCGGAACTTTTCCTCACTTTAAGTGGCCTCTCATGCTGCTTCGCAGCTGGAGGAAGCAGCACTGGGCGTGGTCAGTGTATGGATGGGTGACCGTTTTGAACTGAGTGATTTTATTTATTATCATATTTAAAAAAAAAATACATTATTTTTATTTTATTTAATTATTTGAATTTTGGCGGTATTTTGACAGATCTAAACAAACTTTGAAGTCACCAAAATTATCGCACTAATAAAAATTATATTCGCTTATAACTTTTAAACTAATTAATGGAATTTCATCGTTTTTTTTATATTTGTACCTTAATTTTTTCCGGTTCCAACGATATGCTATTTGTCAAAAACGTATTTATAATTTCAGTATTATTAACCTTCAAAGTTTCAAAATTCAAAAATTGATACCTTCAAAATGGCGGCCAATATCATAATGAAATTTGGTGGGCTTGTTTGTCATACAAAGAGGTACATGTGTGCCAAATTTCAACTCGATCAGGACCATTTTAGTTTTTTTTTTTAAATAAAAAGTTGATTTTTCGGGCGGCACCACTATACGTAAAGCCTGGTTTACACGATGCCGATTGGCGAGACAACTGGCGGGGCCAATTGGCCTCACGGATTGCGGGACAATTGCTGGCCAGTCCAGTTGAAAAAAATACCGTTTACACGTGGATATGAATTGTCCCAGCAATAGAGGTCGAGAAATAGACGATTTTAAGAACTTTTTTGTTGTTATGCAAGTTCTATATTGAAAGTGCCTTGTAAGGACTTAATTTTAGCCTTCTCCTCATCAACACAAAAGCTTCGATATTCATTTTATTAACAAACTCTACGACAGCCGTATGACGGGCTTTTTTATCTTTTTAACGATCATCATGTATGTCCCACAAACATCTATGTTCAACCAATTTTAAATTAGTTTCATCGTTGAACTTCGGAGCCATTTTAAGCGTAAACATAGATTAAGTTTAAAAAAAAACATGCTTAGAAAAAACAGATTAAATTGAGAAAAAAAAGATAATAATGAGAATACAGAGTAATAGGAAAGAAAGAAACTGTCTCTGACTGACACGACGCAACTGTCCTATATCGTTCACACGGTGCCAATTGTCGCGGCAATACCGAGATCCGGTAGCTGGGATCTCGTAGCTGGGCCCAGTTGATTGTCCTCAACCTACTCCTCGAGACAATAGCTTGCCAGTCCAATTGTCGGGACAATTGGCAAGCCAATTGGCCTAAAACGTTTACACGAAGCCAGTAATTTCATGCCAGTCAACTGGCTTCTTTCAATTGTCTTGCCAATTGGCATCGTGTAAACCAGGCTTAAGGNGGAGATACCCGAGCACAAGCCCCCGATCTAAGACCGGTTATAATTCGAAGAGCGGCCAGAGGGATCCGTTAGGAAAGCAGACTTGGTAGGAAATACCTTCATAGAACCACCGTCCGGCCGACTTCAGGACAATCTAACTCTGGTCCACATCAGACTCTTTCCAACTTCAAATTTACAACAATAGGTTTCCAACTTCTGACCTAATTTTTTTTATTATCAACATGTTCACATTAAATAGAAGAAAGTTATTCGGTGCTAAGTACCCAGTTGTTCTTCATAAAAAATAAAAACAGTTGAAATCCCCTTATTTTACTAGTATAGATATAAGGTCTTATTATTTCTAACTAACCATTGAGGAAGTCATTGTATCATTGAATTTACTGATGGTAAATTAAGTGATTTGTAACTAACACAATTCCATTTAAGTCATTCTGCTACAAAAATTCTACCACCGAAGGCCACAGCCACAACCCCAACAAACAGTCCCTTTAATGTAATATTACCAATCTTAGATGGACAGTTTAGAATTATAATTCCTCTATATCTGTGTTTGTGTATAGTGTGTATTGTGAATAGTGGCCTCTGCCTTCTACTCACTTGGTTCATCACCCCCTGGGGCAGCTACTAGCTGGCAGCTTCACTGTTTAATTCTGGGGTAATGCACCCTCCCTATCAGTGGCGGACCCCGCTGTTTTTAGAGGCGTAGGACATTTAAATTGAGCTTAAAAAAGCTTGAAAAAAGATAGTTTCGGAGATTAAGATGCAAAGATGGAGAATAGGGGTTATTAAAAAAATAAAATAAAATAAAATGTGTTTATAGGAGAGGAAGAAGATACAGCTGATAAATGAATGATAAATTGGAACAACCATTTTTGGTAGAATAATTGTGTATTAGAGGTTAAAGCTTTGACACACGAAAATAAAAATAAAAAAACCTCGGAACTTTTCCTCACTTTAAGTGGCCTCTCATGCTGCTTCGCAGCTGGAGGAAGCAGCACTGGGCGTGGTCAGTGTATGGATGGGTGACCGTTTTGAACTGAGTGATTTTATTTATTATCATATTTAAAAAAAAAAATCCATCAGCCAGAGTTATTGACATAAAATTTGAATATTACTTGCATTAGCCTTACTCGGAAGGGGGAAAATAGACCTAAAACAATGTGAGTTTCATAATAATGCGCAGCGCAATCTGATCTTTGTGATCGATACGTTGGCTACTCTAAACCTGGGGGTCAAACGACGGCCCGCTGGACGGATCCGGCCCGTGACCCGTGAGACGTTTTTATTTTATTATCCATATTCCCTACCAGAGACTAGTCCGATAGCTGAATGTTGCTTACTTNTTTAATTATTTGAATTTTGGCGGTATTTTGACAGATCTAAACAAACTTTGAAGTCACCAAAATTATCGCACTAATAAAAATTATATTCGCTTATAACTTTTAAACTAATTAATGGAATTTCATCGTTTTTTTTATATTTGTACCTTAATTTTTTCCGGTTCCAACGATATGCTATTTGTCAAAAACGTATTTATAATTTCAGTATTATTAACCTTCAAAGTTTCAAAATTCAAAAATTGATACCTTCAAAATGGCGGCCAATATCATAATGAAATTTGGTGGGCTTGTTTGTCATACAAAGAGGTACATGTGTGCCAAATTTCAACTCGATCAGGACCATTTTAGTTTTTTTTTTTAAATAAAAAGTTGATTTTTCGGGCGGCACCACTATACGTAAAGCCTGGTTTACACGATGCCGATTGGCGAGACAACTGGCGGGGCCAATTGGCCTCACGGATTGCGGGACAATTGCTGGCCAGTCCAGTTGAAAAAAATACCGTTTACACGTGGATATGAATTGTCCCAGCAATAGAGGTCGAGAAATAGACGATTTTAAGAACTTTTTTGTTGTTATGCAAGTTCTATATTGAAAGTGCCTTGTAAGGACTTAATTTTAGCCTTCTCCTCATCAACACAAAAGCTTCGATATTCATTTTATTAACAAACTCTACGACAGCCGTATGACGGGCTTTTTTATCTTTTTAACGATCATCATGTATGTCCCACAAACATCTATGTTCAACCAATTTTAAATTAGTTTCATCGTTGAACTTCGGAGCCATTTTAAGCGTAAACATAGATTAAGTTTAAAAAAAAACATGCTTAGAAAAAACAGATTAAATTGAGAAAAAAAAAGATAATAATGAGAATACAGAGTAATAGGAAAGAAAGAAACTGTCTCTGACTGACACGACGCAACTGTCCTATATCGTTCACACGGTGCCAATTGTCGCGGCAATACCGAGATCCGGTAGCTGGGATCTCGTAGCTGGGCCCAGTTGATTGTCCTCAACCTACTCCTCGAGACAATAGCTTGCCAGTCCAATTGTCGGGACAATTGGCAAGCCAATTGGCCGAAAGCGTTTACACGAAGCCAGTAATTTCATGCCAGTCAACTGGCTTCTTTCAATTGTCTGGCCAATTGGCATCGTGTAAACCAGGCTTAAGGACTGATTTTTCTGCCAAGTTTCAACTCTCTAGGTTAAATACCTAGGGCGCTACGATGGTAACCTACACACATACATACATACAGACGTCATGCTGAAAACCACTCAGGAGGTCTTAAAAACACCCAAAACGGATAATTCCGTTCAAACCCCGAAAAAAATTGTTGGATGAAAACAATACTTTTCCTAAATACCTTCGGAGAAGGTGAGGAAAAGTAAAAAAAAAAAAATCCATCAGCCAGAGTTATTGACATAAAATTTGAATATTACTTGCATTAGCCTTACTCGGAAGGGGGAAAATAGACCTAAAACAATGTGAGTTTCATAATAATGCGCAGCGCAATCTGATCTTTGTGATCGATACGTTGGCTACTCTAAACCTGGGGGTCAAACGACGGCCCGCTGGACGGATCCGGCCCGTGACCCGTGAGACGTTTTTATTTTATTATCCATATTCCCTACCAGAGACTAGTCCGATAGCTGAATGTTGCTTACTTCATCCGGCTCGCTATGGACCAACTTATCCAGATACAGCCCTTCAACCAAAAAGATTAGAGACCTCTACTCTTAAACTATACAGATTTTGGTATACTGTATGTTTTGCGGGTTTAGTATACCCTAATGTTTCCTAGATCCGCAAAGCTTAAGCGGGTCTGTTCGAATAATTTGGCTATTGCATAAATTCTTACGACCGAAAAGCACATGGTTTTTTTTTCTTATTTTGGATACCTGCGGTGTCTTTGGACCATTTCCCCTTCTCCTTGGTAACGCTAATTCCAGCAATATTTGAAGTTTAAAAAGCAATTACTACATGATTTTTTTTTTAAAAAAAAATGAGGTTCCTATTTACAATTTTAAACTTGCCCGTCATAGGACTTTTAAGGGCACACTTTTGTTACCATCTAATAGATTATATTTAACATTTTAACTTTAATTTCAAATATTTTTTTGTAAAACTTGATCCTACTAAAAAAAAGATCATTCCAGAACTTCTTGGACATCCATGTAAAATTTTATAATAATAGAAGACTTACCCAGCCTGTTGGCATTCCTTCGCTTGACTCGAAGACATATTGTTCTAGATCGTATACACTGAAACAATCAAAATAAAGTTTAAGGATTCAGAAAAAAGATCAATAAAATTAATAACATAAATATCAATATAAAATTCAATATCATAACTAAATCTGGAAATATTAATGGTTTATAACTGGTCTTATATCAATTTGCTTTATATAAGTTTATCGCACATCTATTACCCAAATTTTGATTTTCACCACTTCCCGTCTTTCAATCTTCCCCAAATTTTGCACATAGAAACAATTTAGGTGAAGAATGAAGAAACCAAAAACAAATTGAAAATAAGACCATTTTTTAAACACAAAATTTTTAAACTTTAAAGTTTTTAAAATGGTATTTTTATATTAATTATTTTCAACACTGACGCCAACATTTTTAAAAATTTATTTATTTAATCATTACATAAAATAGTAGGATATAATATCTTTTTATAGGATTTATTTTATAATTTAATATCTTGGGAATTATGTTTGAGCGAGAGACTTTGGACTTTTCGCAGTCCATTGAAGCAGTTCCATTGAATTTGGACACTGAACTCGTCTGATATATTCCAGTTTGAGAGGTCTGTGCCAAACTTCATTAAAATCAGACAATATATTTATATATAAAGAAAATTTTGGAGGCAGTGACCCCCAAAAATATACAGACATATTTATTATTTTTCCATTCTTAAAGCCAAGTCGCTCCCATATAAAACCCTTACTAATTAAGGGTTATTTTTTTCTAGTTATTTTAACTTATGTACAGAATTATTTCAGTTACTAGCCTTCACCCCGCGCTCCGCGCGGGGCTCATGCTAGGTATTGGTAATTTAATTGTCGTCTAGGTAAAGAGAATGGAGTGGGGGAAGATAGAAAAGTGGGAAAGGTGGGGGTGGAATGGGCTATACCGCTAGACAGTACTCAGTGTAGGCTAGGAAGACTTTGAAAAAACATTAACCTTGATGCGTGAATGTAACTATCATGACCTTTCCAATACGGCTGCTGCACCAGTAAATATTTAATAACTTTGGTTCTACTCAATATTTTTCGATGAAACCAAGCCTACAAATTGCACAACATGTTTGCGCTCACCTCTGAAAAAAAATTAATCGATTTCATTTAGCCAGTTTCATTGTGCCAGTTTTGCGCCTATAAAGTCTGACTGAGGCGACAGACACACATACACGAAAAAAATTAAGGCCGGATTCGGTTTTCGGGATGTATAAAACGAAAAAGTATCCAAAAAATTTTCAATTCTGACCAATGTACAGACAAAACTTTAATTTTATATACATAGATAATAGTCTTTTCAGCCCATCTATTTTATTAAACAATAAAATTATAAAAAAACTTATACAATCTGAGAGTTTTTTTCCTTTTTGAACTAGACAATACAGGGTAAACACATTTGACTAATACAGAATCACTGCCAACTAAAAATTAAAAAGAAATCTTTCCTACAAACCAATATCCTCTCCCATTCGTCTTGGCATCGTGTCTTGGGCCTTGTCAGGCAAAAAGTCTTCCTCGTTTGTTCAACATCTTTCCCCAGTTTTTACTCCACAACTGATTTTTCTGTCCCCGACCTTTATAGTTTTATTGACAATGAATTGTCTATTCCTCTATCTAGTTATTTCTTCCTCCCCGATGGAAGTCCCTTCCAAAGAATAAGGCCCCTGGATTCGACTTAATAACTTCTCCAATCCATAATAACCATACTAAAAGGGCCTTCCTTTTGCTGACCTATATTTTTAACACTGTACTTCGCACATAATTTAACTTCTCTATCCAATGGCAACTGCCTCTAGTGCCCCCAGGTTTAAGCATCAGCTTTTTTGGGGGCACTCACCCACACCATGTAAAAAGAGATACATATGTAGCTAAGATATTAATTTAATTTTTATGATACCTACACCTCATAAACTAGCTCATCTTACCGTCCTTCTTCACTTCAAGTAATGAGTAAAATCCTCAGGAAATTCTAACTATGTTCCTATCCTTGAATCCCCATATAAGAAAATCAGGATAACCAATTCGGGTTTCGAACTGAGCATTCAACCCTGCATCAATGTCATCGCATTGCAGATACCATCGCCAACACTCTTGATAAGAGACAGTAGGTCTTCGCAACCTTTTTGACGAGTGTAATCTTTTGATTGAATTTGGAATCGGGGACTGTTGTAGAAACTTCCTTCTTTCTCCATTCCTCCATTTCTTTTACCTACTTTTTCTCGTGTGTACTTGAAAGAATGATCCTTTTAGGTCTCTCAAACATCTTTTGCAGCCGTCTCTCCACCTTCAAGGTCCTTCTACACCCAAATTCTATCCTAGCTTTTTTGCCGTTGATAAGGCTATCGTATTGACTAACGCCGACCATTAATTAGCATCCATATTTATATCTTCAATACAATTTAAATTTATTCTCACTATGTAGATAAGAAAGTTTTGTTCGAGTTCATTGAACCGATATTTTCAATTGAGAAGTGAATTTATTGAATAATTGGAAGTAAAAGAACTGAACTACAAATTATTGCTTCCGAGCTAATACCTATTCGTCCTATTCGAATATATTATTCGTTGTAGAATAATGAAAGATAGCTTATACTAATGAGGTTCCATAATGATTATGGGTATAAATAGATAATGAACTAAATATTATGCACTTTTTTTTATTAATAAATAACAATATTATTCACTAGGTATTCCATTCGATTCGTTACATTTCCCCTGCTTTTCCATTTTATCCTCTTCTTAAACAGGGTGTTCGGTTGAAGATTTAACAAACGAAGAGGGCAGATTTTACCCATCATTTGCAACAAAAAACACTATATACCATGGGTCAATTCTCAATAGTTTCGCCACAATCATTTTTTTTGTTATTTTCCAAGGTACGTCCATTTTACTTTAAAAAATCGATTGCTCCACCTAAAATATTGATGATAGAGCTGAAATGAAGGTACCGTTGGAAAGAGGAGAAAATTTCATTTTAGAAAATGTCTATTTCAAATTCTTTAAAGGAGCAAAACGTATCCATAAATTTCATTTTATTGTTAATTTAATCAAAAAAATTAAAATTTATTTTTGTTTAAGCCTGTAATTTAGCCATAACGGCATGAGCTACAGTTTGCCAAATTTTAGTAAAACTTCTCCATTTATTCCCCATCAATTTAAGTACCATTACACTATTAGTTGATATGCAATTTTTTTGAGCTATGATTGAGTTTTTGTAAAAAAAACGACCGT
>KZ654528.1:9873-21349 GCA_001010745.2 Gerris buenoi
AATTATTGTGATACTTTTAGTACTAGGTTTTAAGAATTTTTGTTAACAGTTTATATTTAATAGTTTATTTGGTTAAAGTCTTTTTCCAATAGTTTAGATAGTGTTTAAATTGTGTAGTTGTAAGTGTCTAGGGTAGAGCTGCTACCTTAGGGCAGGTACTAATCCTTCCCTCTCTCTTTGGTTTAATCCTTCCACACCTGTGCTTGAGCCTTGTTTTAAACATTTTTTCACTTGCATTTTTAGAGTCTCCTTATAACCTACACAGGTAATTTGCTTTATATTCTTATTATACATTTTTTGTTTATATAAATTTTTTTTACACACTTTTCTTATTTTTATTTTTTTTAAATTTTTATATTAAGTTCTGTTTTCAATCCGTTTCACTTTATAATTTTTGTTACCTCTTTGTACAGTTCTAAATTTAGTTTAATTTTGGTTTGTAGATTATCTGAAGAAGGCTGCACTAGAATAGCCGAAACCGGTCAATTGTTAAAATACAGTTATTTTGTGTGAAGACGTTGTTTGGTTATTGAACTACACCTCTTCTATGATCATTGAAGTAACAGCTGGGTCAGACGTGAGTCCATCGGTGGTTGAGAGGCTGTAGGAAGAACTCGGAGTGGTTCCTTGCAACTTCTTAACTTCCTTCCAAAACTGGCTCGGGTTGGACCGCAGTGATTGGTCTATTTCATGTCTATGACGACGGATATCCAATCTGTATTGTCTGTTTTGTAAGATCGCTGGTTGATTCTTTGGAGGTTCCAATAAATTTGTTTCTTCGTTTTGGTAAAGTTGATGGTAGTAGATCTTTTTCTTTACACAGTATTTTAGCTCCACCGAAAACCAGCGAGGGTATTTGCTTTGATTTACAGTATCAACAGGAATATACTGATTAATGGCGTCGAGAACAGTATCAGTTAGGATACCAACTTTTCTATCAATATCAGGTTCGTCGTAGACAAGAGACCAGTCAAATGAGGAGAGAAACGTTTCCAGAGATTTGTAATCTCCTTTCCTACAATTGACAAAAGAGAAAAACTTTTTCTGTATTCGATTTACTGCCGGATATTTTATTATGGATATTTCAAGTGAAGAATGATGGATGTCCTCGCTGATGAGAGGATCAGCGCAGCGAGTTACGTGACAGATGAAATTAGAGAAGATAAGATCTAGAATAACATTATTGAAGTTGTAAACATGATTTAGCTGATTTAGAGCGAGTGATTGGCAAAGTAAGGCTAGTTGCGAAGCTCGCGGCCGTTTCGAGGTGAGTCCAGAGAAAACAAAATTTTGCAAGATTACAGTCCATTTTTGGAAGATTAAAGTCTCCTAGTATTAAAATAGGAGCATCGCAGGGAAGCAAATCAATAAGGTTGTGCACATATCTCAAGAGCCGGTCGTGGTCTAAATGATCTGGGAGGTAGTGGTTTCCAATAATTAGAGATTTCGAATTCAATCCACACACATTCGATTTGTGTCGACTCAAGATCTGGGCGCCTTTTGTAATTCAAATCCTTACTAATAGCTGTGCAAAGTTCCCCTCCATCCAGGCATCTTGTAAGCACACGATTCCTGTCACAGCGTTCGACAGAGTAATTATGAGAAAAGAACTGGTGGTTAAGAGACGTGTGATCAAACCACGTTTCGGTTAAGAAAATTAGATCGAAGTCCGAGCAAGAAACTGAAGATAAAAATGCGTCTGCTTTAGTCCTGAGCCCCCTCACATTCTGTAGGATTGCTTTTAAAGGCCTCATACGCTATTACGTACTTGAGCTGCCTCCACAGCGTCAGCAAATACCCTCTTAATTTCACTATTTTAGCAAACAATATATAAAATCTTTTATTTTATATTATGTATTTTTTAAATTCGTCCCCAACAAAACTCTTTTCCTCCAGGGACAAATTTGCCCTCAGAAATCCTTAAAACTCATATTTTTTAAACTGTAAAAAAATTTCCGGGGGATGTCCCCCGCAGTTATTTGTTCAAAGGGGGGCCTAACTTGCCCAGGTGCCCTGAAATCCTCTAAGCGGCCCTGTTTTTCTCTGCTTTCCCGCGTCATTTCCCTGAACTGGGGGTTATAATATGTTGACCTGGATGCGCTCTCGAGATCTTCAGTCAGTAATTTAATCTCGTAGTTTTTTAATATGGTAGGTATAAGCCGAGCTAACATGTTTGGTTCNGGTGTTGTGGAAATTTACAGCCCCAGTCCGGGTAAAAGTAGACTTATCGGTCCATAAAACCTTTTGTGCTATATTACTTTGGAGGAACCAATTACAAAAATTCAGTCTGCTAGGAAAGTCTGCTGAGAGGTTGCTTCTACTTCTAAGTGACAGCGCGAAAAATAAGGTATTTTTGATAGAGAGACAATATTTCATACATTTTATTTGATTTCTTTATAATATATGTAAAAAAAACAATAACGTACAGTCTCTTTTTGTTTACAAACAGACACTGAGCCCAAGATATTTGATATATTTTTGATCTTCTCGCAGCCAAACGTTAAGTATACGATGCAACCATTCTATCATTAGTAAGCTTATTAAATGCGCCAACTTTTGATGTAAAAAAAATTATTTCATAACCATCAAAATTAAAAAGTTATGGCAGCTCAAAGTTACATCATTACTTTTAATAAAATTAAATATTCATTTTTAGCAGCAAGTATCATGTTGAAAACAACACCGATTTGATCAAACAAATAGTGCATTTTAACGNGGGGGGTTATCTGGGATGTGTTGGGAAGTGAGGAGACGGAGTTGAGGATTAGGATGATTCAATAAGGATTGATATTAAGTCGAAGTTGGTTTTTCTACATTTATAAGAGTTGTTTTTAAATTTGATTTTAGCGAATAACATTCACTATGGAACCACGGCTTCTTGAACGTTTGTCGTTGGTATTCATGGTTTCTTACACCGGCAGAATTAGCACAGACGTATCGATAGGAGTAGTTTAGTATTTAACTGGTTTGTCGTTTCATTTGAGCAGATTTGTACATTATTATTTAATGGCATTTGGTGTGTGAATGTCGAAGTTGTTGATTGATCCCACTTTATCCGAGCTTGTAATTTTTTATTATTGTTATCTGAATACGGTTTTCTGTTTGCGTGAATTCGACGGTAGAATATCGATCCTTACGATACTTAATATCTGTAGGGAAATGGTCTGAATGATAATTTGTGAATAATTTAATAATTTAATAACTAATAATTTAATGTACTAAAATGTTACTNTCCGGGGGATGACCCCCGCAGTTATTTGTTCAAAGGGGGGCCTAACTTGCCCAGGTGCCCTGAAATCCTCTAAGCGGCCCTGTTTTTCTCTGCTTTCCCGCGTCATTTCCCTGAACTGGGGGTTATAATATGTTGACCTGGATGCGCTCTCGAGATCTTCAGTCAGTAATTTAATCTCGTAGTTTTTTAATATGGTAGGTATAAGCCGAGCTAACATGTTTGGTTCTATTAGAAGTTTGGTGTTTATCTCTGTATTAGGTTTTTGTACTAATGAGACTACTTGAAAAAACCAGTTGTGCTTGGGCCTATTTCCCGGAACTTCATGAAGCTCAACCAGCCTATTTAAACATTTTTTAGTGTAGCTGGTGTCCTGTAAAGAGGTGATCTTAAAATGAAACCACAGATTAGTTTTAATGATTTTTAGTGAAACATGTTTAATTCCCGCTTCCAGTCTGACAATATAATTTGGGGTGTTTTTCTCTTAAAGAAGTGTGTCTGGGCTCTTTCCAGGATTTCGACATATATATCATCGACCATGCAGGGGCCCCGTAGGGCAAAGAGCTGATTAACATAGCTTCGAAGAGTTTAACTCTTGTGTCCCACGAATTAGTTTTAGAGGCTGCCAACATTGTCAATATTTTACCCGACGCAATTTTTCCTTTTGTAGCGATAAAGAGTGACGATCTTGAAAAAGTAATACCTAGGTAACTGTGGGGGTCGAAGTGATTTCTTCACTTGGCGGCGATGACGCGCTGGATCTCCCTGTGCTGCTGGATTTCTAATATCGGGCAACCAAATCCGACGTATTCACAAGACTCTACGACTCTACCATTCCCTCTGAGGACGTTTCCTTGTTGTGCTTTCCCCAAGTTTTAGTTTGTAGATTTAAGTGTCCAATTTTTTTTTATAGCGGTTCATTTCATCCAAATATACCCGAATTTTTTTACATTCCCAATAATTTTTAAACGAGATTGCTCAAATATATATATATATATCTATACAGGGTTCCCGGTTCGACTTACCGATAGGTGTAAATGGAAAAAAAAAATTTATTTTTCGAAAAAAAGTCATTCTTTATAAAGTCTCCTGCATGTTTTGGAATGAAGATTTATCGCATTAAAAATTTCGTATCATGCAGCCTGTACCCAAAAGGTACTAATTTCTGAAATTGGTCTAGAGAGAAGTGGTCTTATTTTTGATTTCTCGAGAAAATGTTATTCTTTATAAAAGTAAGTATTTTCTATGCCATGATNTCTTTATTGTACAACACAACTACAATTTACATGTTATGACTGTTAGTGTTAACATTGTTATTTAGCTTGAAGAGTGGGAAAAGGTGATAATCCAGTGACTATCCCTTTTGGCATTGATGTTACAGAAAGTAGTTAAAGTATAATATTATCAGGCTATAACACAAATTAAATCAAAAAGTAAGGATAAAATAAATAAAAAGATAATTTGAGACAGATAAAGTAGAAATAATATTACTAATGAATTATTATACTTGAACGTTTAATAAATCCCTTGGCCACTGTCTCTTCAGGCGTCGAGAGGGTTTATCTGGGATATGTTGGGAAGTGAGGAGACTTACTAGAGAATTAGGATGATTCAATAAGGATTCATGGAATGCACGATAGCGGGAAATGGATAGATCTCGAACGAAGGGGACTTTAAGGTTACTGTGAAGGGTGAGGTTCGATACGTAGAAAGGAGCATCAGTAATCTTTCTTAGAATCTTGGATTTGATGGTTTGGAGTCGACGGTAGTTTGAGGGCTTGGTGCTAACCCATACTTCCAGACCAAAGGTCAAGGCTGGCTTTAGGATTACATTATAAATTTTAAGCTTATTATTTAGAGAGAGCTTGGACCTATAATTTAGAAGACGAAGCAATAATTTGTATCGTCGTGTCATGTCAGTTCGTTCTGTTTTTGTGTGCTGTTGCCAAGTGAGACGTCTGTCGAGGATAAGACCAAGGTAGCGAACTTTATCGGATTGAGAAATAAGAACTTGGTTAAGGATGTATGGCGAAGAGCAAAGGTGACGTGCACACTTTTCTGTTCGTTTATTTTTATTCTTCATTTCCTTAACCAAGGTTCAAGGAGGAGGAGGTGACTTTACACATGATTCGAAGCAACTACTGGATTCTTATGTACGGAGAGGATTGCCTTGTCATCCGCAAAGGTGGCAAGCACAGAGCAAGGATGTTGTNCTATTTGTAGGACCGAGTTAATGCCATTCCATATTAGATCGACGACTGAGTTTCCGACAGAGCTAACGTGCGTATATTGAGCGGGATAGTTTGAGGCCGACCTCCCGTTTAGTAACACGAAACTATTGCTCTCCACTCCCCATCAAGTCCAGTATTTGGCGACCTCTTTTGTCTATTTTTTTATCTAGTGACTTCCTGACTGATTATTTGAGTGCTCTCTTTAACAGGTAGTGAATTAGCCTCTCCCACTCTACAGTTGAAGGTTCGACCTACTACAAGTGGTGTATCGGGATGTTTGACTAAAATTTCTTTAATTGAAGAGTCATATATGTCGGATATTCTTCTATATCTAGAGTGGGCTTGAAATAAACACATCCCAGATGATATATCCATTTTCGATTTAATCTTTATAAATACCAATACCACAACCAATATTTGCAATAATCTAATACCTTGAAGTTATACTACGTTATGTTTAATTTAAGTTCATATTTTTTTTCCTAATTTTAGTACAATGTACAAGGTTATTTTGATTTAATGTTAAAACCTTTGTTTATTTCAATATGTTTTATTCAATCAATGTTAATGGACGAACCGATATTCTCCAATAACATGTAATTTTGAACTATTCTGTTATTTTCGACCCACCTCTAACTGGTTGTCTCATCTTTGTTTCTGACCCCTTTACATTCTTGCAGGCTTAAATAAGGTGTGTTATGTATTTTGTTCATTCGAAGAAGCGAAATCTTTTCGTGTTAAGCAATTTTTGCTACGTGCTAAAAGAAAGAAAGTGAAAAAATACCCTGTATTTTGTCGGGACCACAGTGTGTAACATATTTGTAGTTTTATTAACCCTGCTCAGTTCGGGTGTGGGTGCTCCCAGAAATGATTGGAGGAGAGGTTGATTAAATACAAAATAAATATTAGAATTAGAGACAATTTACTATAAGAACAGAAATTTAATTAATAATTAATTAATTCCAAGATTGTACCCTTTTTAATAATTTTGTGTACGAAGTTGGATCCTTTCAGGATAATAAGTCAAACTCTCAATTACGTGGCAACGTTTCGGCCTGACCGGCCATTTTCAAGCCTAGAAATTATAATTTATTAATCAGAAACGACGTAACATGTTACCTATAAACCTTAATTAAATACAATTGACTAACAAACCTATAATATAATAATGTGAGGATCGTTATAAGATGTTAAATAACACCATGTGAATGCACTTAGGAGCCATAATATAAGCAAATTAATTGAATTTCAGAAGAAACAAAATAAAAAATTCCTGAATGGTAGCTTAGAAAAGCAAATCATTCTAGACGTTGCTCTCACAAAACGCTTTGTACTTAAACACCCCGAAATTAGAATCACAAAATCTGATAAAACTAATACTACTGTTATTTTAGATGTAAAATTATATAAAGAGAAAATTAATGATTTACTAGATGATAAATTAACTTATAGACTCCTTAGAAATGACCCGTCCGAGAGAATAAAGAAAGATTACAACATTTTGATTACCAAACTGTATAAAAACCTACCAAACTGTATACCAAACTGTAATAAATATATTGATAAGCACAAACGTGCCGCTTTAAATAATAATAATACGTATTGTCCGAGAATGTATGGGCTTCCAAAGACCCATAAAGTGAATATACCACTCAGACCTATAATTAGCCAAATCAATTCCCCACTGGAAAAACTGGCTAAATTTATGAATCCTTCGTTAGATTACCTCAATAGAAACAACAAATATGATATAGTAAACTCCCACCAATTAATAAATAAACTCAAAGAACTTAAGATTAATCAAGATGAATCGATGATTTCAATAGATGTAACTTCGCTATTCACCAACGTACCAGTCGATATTTTTTATTCAATTATCAGATCCAACTGGGATAGTATTCTCCCCCACACTCCAATCAAAGACAAAAACTTATATATTGATTGTCTCAAGCTGATACTCAACAATGGAACCTTCCAGTTTGACAATAAGTTCTATTCCCAGAAACATGGTATCCCCATGGGTGGAGCCATGAGCCTTAATGTAAGTGGTATTGTCTTAAATCATGTACTTAACAATACGCTAACCAATATTAATACTAAACCGAAAATAATAGTTAAATATATCGATGACCTGTTTGTCATTATTAAAAACAACGAAATAGAACCCCTGATGAATTTATTGAATAGTTATCATCACAGATTAAACTTCACAGTAGAAAAAGAAATGAATAATAGGCTGAATTATTTAGATATAACTATTACAAAATCAGGAGACGGCGATATCTCAACCGAATGGTACGAAAAAGATGTTAAAAGTAACAGATTTCTTAATTTTAGGTCCAATCATCCCACCCACCAAAAAATCAATAGTATAAGTAACCTCATAAAAAATGCCATTTCCCTTACAGACAATTCACAAATGAAGATATTAAAATCCAAATTGTTTAAAAAACTAGAAGCTAACTTCTACAGATTGAATCTTATCAAAAAATTGTGGTACAAACACTCCTCTCCACAATGTTCTATAGAGTGTAAAGATAACCACGAAACACATAATAATATTCCTCCAACAAAATTTGTTAGCATGCCCTTTATAAAAGGTTTATCCGATCGAGTTCAAAAACTGTTAACTCAATTTGATTGCCCAAATATTAAATTCGGATACAAACCTCTTAACAAAACAGGACGTATTTATCACAACTTAAAGGACAAAATACCATTGGAAAACACTGTTGGGGCCATTTATGAAATTCCTTGTGGCCATTGCAACAAAAGCTATATAGGAGAAAGTAATCAACTTTTGTCCAACCGCATAAAACAGCACCAATATGATGAAAGCAAAGGTAATTCCAACACTGCCTTATCTTGCCACGCATTGGCCACCAATCATAAATTTAAATTCGAGGACGTTAAAGTTATTGATACTGAAAACAAATCCAATCGTAGAAAGATGGTAGAAGCGTTAAATATAGCCATGAGATCAGAGTCTACAGTTAATATTAAAACTGATTCAAGATCCCTTAATAAATATTACTGTGGTATTTACACCAATTCGAATCATAATTCCCGCCTTGGAACTTTGTAATCACTGTCATGATTAGATTACTCGTTGAGACAGATTTTATTTTTTTGTTAAATTATTGAATATGACTAAATTTTTAAACACGTTAATTTAAATTATATTTTATTAGGGTATTAAGTATTTTTTACTTAATCTTAGTTAGTATTTCTTACTTAGTCTTGAAATGTGACACCTGATTGTCAAGATAAGATTGTGATAAGAAGCTTTAACGTTGTAGATACGCTCAGTTACCATTTTATATGAATTCCCGTTGTTTTATGTTAATGTTATTTTATCTAGTCGTGTGTTATGTTATTTGAATTGTTATTTAATGTTATTTTAATTAATCCAAATTACAATTATCAATAACTACGGGAGACATACAGAGAAAAATACACCCCCGCACCGGGAAATTCCCGGTGTTATTGAATTCCGGTGTTGTGTCTCCCGTAGTTATTGATAATTGTAATTTGGATTATTTAAAATTTAATGTTTCCGTAGTAATAAAACTACCAAAAATTTAAAAATTGTTATTTTAATGTAATGTGCTGCGATGCGCCATCTGAGGTGTATATTTGTGAGTGAGGAGATAGAGTTTTTAACTAAAAACCATTGTGACGAAGGAACGATTAGTTCCAATTTACTTTTTGAAATTAACATCTTATAACGATCCTCACATTATTATATTATAGGTTTGTTAGTCAATTGTATTTAATTAAGGTTTATAGGTAACATGTTACGTCGTTTCTGATTAATAAATTATAATTTCTAGGCTTGAAAATGGCCGGTCAGGCCGAAACGTTGCCACGTAATTGAGAGTTTGACTTATTACCCTGAAAGGATCCAACTTCATACACAAAATTTAATAATAATAATAAAAAAAAATAGTTGTTCTACAAAAAAAATACGAAAAATCTACTGCATTTAACAAAATAAGTATAAGGCCTACTTTTCGGTTATCCTGGTATTAAATTAAACTTGGATCTTACAAAAAAATAAAGTGAGATAAAATAACTAAATGATAGAATAAAGTAGTGTTGGATAGAATATGCGAGAAAAAATAAAATAGATACTATAAGTGGGAAAAGAAATAAACTACTTAGGAAGTTAGTAAGATAGTGGAGTTCATTGGAGGGTCAGACAAAAGCGAAGCTATTGTGTGACCAGCTAAGTGAGGAAGAGGAAGACTTCGTCCGAAGAGTTCAGAGATAGAGTGGTGGTGGTGCAGATGGGTCCCGTTCCACAGGTGTTGAACCTAACCGTCAGGGGCGCGGTACCTGGTGGATGTTAGGTTGTCAAATGGTGACAATCGGACAATATCCCAGATGGTTTTGACCTTCACGTCACTCGGATATCTGACGGGAATCCGGGAAGATAACCCGATTTACTTCAGTCAGCTATGGAGACAGAACGATGACGCTGTTCTACCGACGCCTAGACCAAAGCTCGCAAATCCGCCATTTCTATATCCTAGTTCCCGATGATCCGGTCTAACCGTAATAACCTGCGTATTCCACTTGTCACTCTCTTACGCACTTACTCCTACTCCGTTACTACGCTACGCACACGCGCCCAATCCTCTCTTCCTATTCGGCTTGGCTCTGTCGCCCAATCAAATTCACGGAAATCCCGAAAATCAACGGAATTGTCCGACAGCGTTGTCTCGGACACACGACAGACCGTACTCAAACGCCAACCCAACAATTACCATAACAATTAACGATAAAGAATTATCGTTATAAGTGTTACTTCGGGTTAATCGATTTTTCATGTTAAGCGTTGTCGTTTTAGGCGATTTTCACAGTATTTAATTGGTTCTTGCGACTGTATGAATCCTACAGATTAAGAAAGAAATAGTTTTAAACACAACCCCTTTTTGTGGCGAAGCACTGCAGCAATCCAACGAATTCTCTCTTAATGAGAGTAAAATATTTTAGTTTGCTCAATAAATATAATTAAAAAACTTTAGAAATGCAAAGTTGTTAACTTTACTGTTACAAATCCGCAGTTAAAAAAATAAGACAAGGGTTTGTGGTTTTACGAATTATAAAGTATAAATTGGAAGGTGTAGAAACTTACTTGAGAGTATTTTGATTATACTTTTCCTCTTCCATTTACTCTCTCGCTATCAGCTCTCCTTTCAGACAATAAATTTTCTTCGAGGATGGAAGCGTTTTCCGGGGGAGTAACTAATTATTGAAACAAGGGTGTATATATCGGGCCACCCTCCTTTCCGAGCCACCCGAAATAATAAAGAGATAAAACCGAGAGGAATTTCAGATCGACTGCAACCCCAGCGCTGCCAGAAAGCTTTCCCGAAAAGGGAAAGGCCGAGGCCGGGACGGGGCGAGCCGGGCGAAGTGAACTGGCTCGGGGAATGATGAATGGCCCTGGTAGGTAGGTCGTAATTAATGTTTGGCTCTCTTGCAGGGCAGAGAACGAATTTATATCCGTAATTCTCTGGAGATATTCTAGTTTGTAGGTTGGTTCCACACAACCCCCTTGCTTCGGTGCAATATATCAAGTTAGCACATCTCCGACATACCCCTACTCACATATATTAGCTTGACTCTCTACCCCTTTGATCAAAAAGATTCGTCTACTTCTCTTAATTAGAAATGTAAGCCAAGGGTTGAGTTACTTTGTGTGTGTCGACCGAGTCCTTATTACGCTTGTGTCGCATTTTTTCTACATATGAAAACTTAACTGGAGCGGTAAGTTTGATTCAAGCATAACACCTCTTTTAACCCCGGTGTCTTAACTCGGATTCATTAATCTCAACAAGTGAAACATTTGCACACAAGCAACAAAAATACCAATGTTCTCTATCCTTGAAATATAACTTCCTTCCTTTACCAAAAAACAATTCAAAAATCTCTCCCACACTCTTACATCTTACATATTTGGTATTTAAATATTATTAACATGCGTGGGGCTCTACCGTGAAATAATTAT
>KZ654533.1:4163-28840 GCA_001010745.2 Gerris buenoi
AAAGGTCATAATTAGCCTATTGTTGATCATATATAAATTTCAACCTTCTGCGTCCATTATTTTATCTTGCATATGCGCACAAACATACACATTTACACACAAACATCACATTTATTTAGGCCTATGTCTTGAAAAGTACTCATCTGATTAATATGAAATTTGGATGGTTTGTCAAAAGTAGCCCGCAGATAGCCCCAACTTAATTTTAATCGTCTTAGCCCTTTACATTTTCTAATTTGATACATTAATTCATAATAGACAGACAAAACATTGATCAACAGACAGACAGAAAGGGAACCAATTTAGATCATGTAAAGAGTGAAGACGGTTTCTTCCTCTTTTATTTATTTATTTATTTTTATTCTTTTGGGAGAGTGGGGGATGTTCTTCATGAAAATTTGTAATTTTCACATTAATGAAAATAAGTAATTAAGTATCGAAGATGTACCTATTTGGAGAAAGTTTATTAAGATTACTTTATGTTAGATATGTATTTGTTTTTGCGACATTATGACTTACTTCATATATAGTGTTTCGTTAGAGCAATTGCGGTTGAGAAAGCAAAAAAACAAAATTGGTGTGTTCCTGACGTACTGACGCACAAACTATTGCCAACGAAACTCTAATGATCTATTGTACTTTATCGACGCATTCCATTGCAACGAATACAAGTGAATTTATTATGCAAATTTGCAGAGTTGGTTCATTTAAGAACGGGATTGTAAATGTAGTAGAAACCAGTGTTGCTTAATTTATTTCTTCAGATTCGACTGACTAAATAAAGACCAGTTTTTATTTTAATCGTGAAATGATTATGACTTAATCGTTTACGGGTTTGTTTTTTTTAAAAGTACGATGACCTTATTTTTTTTTGACTCAGTTTTAAATTTGGAACTAAAATTTATTTCCTTGATTTCACAACGAAAATCTCTGATTTAATATTTAAAATATATAGAATTTGTTGTTATGTCACACGAACTCTTAATAGTCGCAGGAGATAGCATGTAAAAAAGTGTCTTACATCAAGCTAGAATTTTGTGTATAAGTAAACCTTTTGGTGTCTTTTAAGAATATGTGGTAGGCTAAGTTCGTCTGCGGGACATAGCTTAGCTATAGTTATTTGAAAAAAAAAAAAAAAATCGGTCAGAGACAACTCAGACAAACTTTCTCATATATGTACATTTAATTACTATTGGAAATTTCATCAAAAATATCATAAAAATAACTTCCCCCGGTCGGGGAATCGAACCCGGGCTCTCTCCATCCGCGTTTTAAGCTATTTTCTCAGGAACTAGATTTTTCCCGGGAAAACGGCTTATATCATTAGATTCGTATTTAAATTGACTACATTTTAGAATTGTTTAATCAAAATCGTCGGAACCGTTTTCGAGAAATAATTTTTTTCGTGTTTTTTCAGAGTTTTTGGGGGGTAGCGCCCTCAAATTTGGAGTTAAAATTCATTTCTCGATTTCGCCTCGGGGTATGATTTTTCTGAACGTGTATGCCAAATTTCGTCAAAATCGGCCCAGTAGTTTAGGCTCCAGGCGTCTGCACAGACGACAGACANTAAATTGCCGCATAATGTTACTACTTAAATTGCCGCATAATATTACTACTTAAATTGCCGCATAATGTTACTACTTAAATTGCCGCATAATATTACTACTTAAATTGCCGCATAATGTTACTACTTAAATTGCCGCATAATATTACTACTTAAATTGCCGCATAATGTTACTACTTAAATTGCCGCATAATATTACTACTTAAATTGCCGCATAATGTTACTACTTAAATTGCCGCATAATATTACTACTTAAATTGCCGCATAATGTTACTACTTAAATTGCCGCATAATATTACTACTTAAATTGCCGCATAATGTTACTACTTAAATTGCCGCATAATATTACTACTTAAATTGCCGCATAATGTTACTACTTAAATTGCCGCATAATATTACTACTTAAATTGCCGCATAATGTTACTACTTAAATTGCCGCATAATATTACTACTTAAATTGCCGCATAATGTTACTACTTAAATTGCCGCATAATATTACTACTTAAATTGCCGCATAATGTTACTACTTAAATTGCCGCATAAT
This sequence comes from Gerris buenoi, assembly GCA_001010745.2. Lineage (NCBI taxonomy): Eukaryota > Metazoa > Arthropoda > Insecta > Hemiptera > Gerridae > Gerris > Gerris buenoi. The sequence goes on from KZ654533.1 coordinate 6,272, forward strand.
ATTACTACTTAAATTGCCGCATAATGTTACTACTTAAATTGCCGCATAATATTACTACTTAAATTGCCGCATAATGTTACTACTTAAATTGCCGCATAATATTACTACTTAAATTGCCGCATAATGTTACTACTTAAATTGCCGCATAATATTACTACTTAAATTGCCGCATAATGTTACTACTTAAATTGCCGCATAATATTACTACTTAAATTGCCGCATAATGTTACTACTTAAATTGCCGCATAATATTACTACTTAAATTGCCGCATAATGTTACTACTTAAATTGCCGCATAATATTACTACTTAAATTGCCGCATAATGTTACTACTTAAATTGCCGCATAATATTACTACTTAAATTGCCGCATAATGTTACTACTTAAATTGCCGCATAATATTACTACTTAAATTGCCGCATAATGTTACTACTTAAATTGCCGCATAATATTACTACTTAAATTGCCGCATAATGTTACTACTTAAATTGCCGCATAATATTACTACTTAAATTGCCGCATAATGTTACTACTTAAATTGCCGCATAATATTACTACTTAAATTGCCGCATAATGTTACTACTTAAATTGCCGCATAATATTACTACTTAAATTGCCGCATAATGTTACTACTTAAATTGCCGCATAATATTACTACTTAAATTGCCGCATAATGTTACTACTTAAATTGCCGCATAATATTACTACTTAAATTGCCGCATAATGTTACTACTTAAATTGCCGCATAATATTACTACTTAAATTGCCGCATAATGTTACTACTTAAATTGCCGCATAATATTACTACTTAAATTGCCGCATAATGTTACTACTTAAATTGCCGCATAATATTACTACTTAAATTGCCGCATAATGTTACTACTTAAATTGCCGCATAATATTACTACTTAAATTGCCGCATAATGTTACTACTTAAATTGCCGCATAATATTACTACTTAAATTGCCGCATAATGTTACTACTTAAATTGCCGCATAATATTACTACTTAAATTGCCGCATAATGTTACTACTTAAATTGCCGCATAATATTACTACTTAAATTGCCGCATAATGTTACTACTTAAATTGCCGCATAATATTACTACTTAAATTGCCGCATAATGTTACTACTTAAATTGCCGCATAATATTACTACTTAAATTGCCGCATAATGTTACTACTTAAATTGCCGCATAATATTACTACTTAAATTGCCGCATAATGTTACTACTTAAATTGCCGCATAATATTACTACTTAAATTGCCGCATAATGTTACTACTTAAATTGCCGCATAATATTACTACTTAAATTGCCGCATAATGTTACTACTTAAATTGCCGCATAATATTACTACTTAAATTGCCGCATAATGTTACTACTTAAATTGCCGCATAATATTACTACTTAAATTGCCGCATAATGTTACTACTTAAATTGCCGCATAATATTACTACTTAAATTGCCGCATAATGTTACTACTTAAATTGCCGCATAATATTACTACTTAAATTGCCGCATAATGTTACTACTTAAATTGCCGCATAATATTACTACTTAAATTGCCGCATAATGTTACTACTTAAATTGCCGCATAATATTACTACTTAAATTGCCGCATAATGTTACTACTTAAATTGCCGCATAATATTACTACTTAAATTGCCGCATAATGTTACTACTTAAATTGCCGCATAATATTACTACTTAAATTGCCGCATAATGTTACTACTTAAATTGCCGCATAATATTACTACTTAAATTGCCGCATAATGTTACTACTTAAATTGCCGCATAATATTACTACTTAAATTGCCGCATAATGTTACTACTTAAATTGCCGCATAATATTACTACTTAAATTGCCGCATAATGTTACTACTTAAATTGCCGCATAATATTACTACTTAAATTGCCGCATAATGTTACTACTTAAATTGCCGCATAATATTACTACTTAAATTGCCGCATAATGTTACTACTTAAATTGCCGCATAATATTACTACTTAAATTGCCGCATAATGTTACTACTTAAATTGCCGCATAATATTACTACTTAAATTGCCGCATAATGTTACTACTTAAATTGCCGCATAATATTACTACTTAAATTGCCGCATAATGTTACTACTTAAATTGCCGCATAATATTACTACTTAAATTGCCGCATAATGTTACTACTTAAATTGCCGCATAATATTACTACTTAAATTGCCGCATAATGTTACTACTTAAATTGCCGCATAATATTACTACTTAAATTGCCGCATAATGTTACTACTTAAATTGCCGCATAATATTACTACTTAAATTGCCGCATAATGTTACTACTTAAATTGCCGCATAATATTACTACTTAAATTGCCGCATAATGTTACTACTTAAATTGCCGCATAATATTACTACTTAAATTGCCGCATAATGTTACTACTTAAATTGCCGCATAATATTACTACTTAAATTGCCGCATAATGTTACTACTTAAATTGCCGCATAATATTACTACTTAAATTGCCGCATAATGTTACTACTTAAATTGCCGCATAATATTACTACTTAAATTGCCGCATAATGTTACTACTTAAATTGCCGCATAATATTACTACTTAAATTGCCGCATAATGTTACTACTTAAATTGCCGCATAATATTACTACTTAAATTGCCGCATAATGTTACTACTTAAATTGCCGCATAATATTACTACTTAAATTGCCGCATAATGTTACTACTTAAATTGCCGCATAATATTACTACTTAAATTGCCGCATAATGTTACTACTTAAATTGCCGCATAATATTACTACTTAAATTGCCGCATAATGTTACTACTTAAATTGCCGCATAATATTACTACTTAAATTGCCGCATAATGTTACTACTTAAATTGCCGCATAATATTACTACTTAAATTGCCGCATAATGTTACTACTTAAATTGCCGCATAATATTACTACTTAAATTGCCGCATAATGTTACTACTTAAATTGCCGCATAATATTACTACTTAAATTGCCGCATAATGTTACTACTTAAATTGCCGCATAATATTACTACTTAAATTGCCGCATAATGTTACTACTTAAATTGCCGCATAATATTACTACTTAAATTGCCGCATAATGTTACTACTTAAATTGCCGCATAATATTACTACTTAAATTGCCGCATAATGTTACTACTTAAATTGCCGCATAATATTACTACTTAAATTGCCGCATAATGTTACTACTTAAATTGCCGCATAATATTACTACTTAAATTGCCGCATAATGTTACTACTTAAATTGCCGCATAATATTACTACTTAAATTGCCGCATAATGTTACTACTTAAATTGCCGCATAATATTACTACTTAAATTGCCGCATAATGTTACTACTTAAATTGCCGCATAATATTACTACTTAAATTGCCGCATAATGTTACTACTTAAATTGCCGCATAATATTACTACTTAAATTGCCGCATAATGTTACTACTTAAATTGCCGCATAATATTACTACTTAAATTGCCGCATAATGTTACTACTTAAATTGCCGCATAATATTACTACTTAAATTGCCGCATAATGTTACTACTTAAATTGCCGCATAATATTACTACTTAAATTGCCGCATAATGTTACTACTTAAATTGCCGCATAATATTACTACTTAAATTGCCGCATAATGTTACTACTTAAATTGCCGCATAATATTACTACTTAAATTGCCGCATAATGTTACTACTTAAATTGCCGCATAATATTACTACTTAAATTGCCGCATAATGTTACTACTTAAATTGCCGCATAATATTACTACTTAAATTGCCGCATAATGTTACTACTTAAATTGCCGCATAATATTACTACTTAAATTGCCGCATAATGTTACTACTTAAATTGCCGCATAATATTACTACTTAAATTGCCGCATAATGTTACTACTTAAATTGCCGCATAATATTACTACTTAAATTGCCGCATAATGTTACTACTTAAATTGCCGCATAATATTACTACTTAAATTGCCGCATAATGTTACTACTTAAATTGCCGCATAATATTACTACTTAAATTGCCGCATAATGTTACTACTTAAATTGCCGCATAATATTACTACTTAAATTGCCGCATAATGTTACTACTTAAATTGCCGCATAATATTACTACTTAAATTGCCGCATAATGTTACTACTTAAATTGCCGCATAATATTACTACTTAAATTGCCGCATAATGTTACTACTTAAATTGCCGCATAATATTACTACTTAAATTGCCGCATAATGTTACTACTTAAATTGCCGCATAATATTACTACTTAAATTGCCGCATAATGTTACTACTTAAATTGCCGCATAATATTACTACTTAAATTGCCGCATAATGTTACTACTTAAATTGCCGCATAATATTACTACTTAAATTGCCGCATAATGTTACTACTTAAATTGCCGCATAATATTACTACTTAAATTGCCGCATAATGTTACTACTTAAATTGCCGCATAATATTACTACTTAAATTGCCGCATAATGTTACTACTTAAATTGCCGCATAATATTACTACTTAAATTGCCGCATAATGTTACTACTTAAATTGCCGCATAATATTACTACTTAAATTGCCGCATAATGTTACTACTTAAATTGCCGCATAATATTACTACTTAAATTGCCGCATAATGTTACTACTTAAATTGCCGCATAATATTACTACTTAAATTGCCGCATAATGTTACTACTTAAATTGCCGCATAATATTACTACTTAAATTGCCGCATAATGTTACTACTTAAATTGCCGCATAATATTACTACTTAAATTGCCGCATAATGTTACTACTTAAATTGCCGCATAATATTACTACTTAAATTGCCGCATAATGTTACTACTTAAATTGCCGCATAATATTACTACTTAAATTGCCGCATAATGTTACTACTTAAATTGCCGCATAATATTACTACTTAAATTGCCGCATAATGTTACTACTTAAATTGCCGCATAATATTACTACTTAAATTGCCGCATAATGTTACTACTTAAATTGCCGCATAATATTACTACTTAAATTGCCGCATAATGTTACTACTTAAATTGCCGCATAATATTACTACTTAAATTGCCGCATAATGTTACTACTTAAATTGCCGCATAATATTACTACTTAAATTGCCGCATAATGTTACTACTTAAATTGCCGCATAATATTACTACTTAAATTGCCGCATAATGTTACTACTTAAATTGCCGCATAATATTACTACTTAAATTGCCGCATAATGTTACTACTTAAATTGCCGCATAATATTACTACTTAAATTGCCGCATAATGTTACTACTTAAATTGCCGCATAATATTACTACTTAAATTGCCGCATAATGTTACTACTTAAATTGCCGCATAATATTACTACTTAAATTGCCGCATAATGTTACTACTTAAATTGCCGCATAATATTACTACTTAAATTGCCGCATAATGTTACTACTTAAATTGCCGCATAATATTACTACTTAAATTGCCGCATAATGTTACTACTTAAATTGCCGCATAATATTACTACTTAAATTGCCGCATAATGTTACTACTTAAATTGCCGCATAATATTACTACTTAAATTGCCGCATAATGTTACTACTTAAATTGCCGCATAATGTTACTACTTAAATTGCCGCATAATGTTACTACTTAAATTGCCGCATAATATTACTACTTAAATTGCCGTATAATGTTAATACTTAAATAACCCTGGCAGTTGATCGGGACTAAAACCAAATAATAATAATAATTATCCTAAATTACAATATCTCGGATACTAGATTTTTCCTTTAATGCGCTAGATAGGCCTTAACAGAATCATCTTCAAAACACAGCTGTGCCTGGGCATTCTGTAAACGTCGGACATTTTGAACAATTATTTTGTTATCCAAGAACTCAAAAATGAATTGCTTTATCAGGTCATTCGTTCCAACAATAATAATATTAAGTAAGTTTTAATGATAACGGGACGGAGAATATTTGTCTGTAAACTAGATTAAACTAGATCCGATAAAAAAATTTATCACAGGGTGATCCTCAATAAATTGTCATAACGAATCTAGTGGATTCTATGGGCCAAACGCAACAAAATATTTCGACTAAGCATATGCCCAATTCTCAATAGTTCTCGAGATTTCGAGTCATTTTTCAGAATGGTTCATGAAAATTTCCAAATATTGCATAATATCTCGAAAACTAAATGAGATAGACAAATTGGGCTAAGGAACAGTTTTAAAGAGCATAAAAATAACCTTTCAGAATAACTAATTTATTTCCAAATTAGCAGCTGCTAAGCATCTTTTAAGTCCTGTTACATTAGAAATGTTATTTTTTTTTTTTTAAAAATTTAACTACGAAATTTTAGAAGACATCTAACATTCTATCATCCCTCTTAATTGAGGGATGTTAGAAGTGTGGCGAATTCAGGAATAACTTTTGCTTGTCTTAAGCGTTCGAATGGTATGATTAAAGCTTAAGATCAACGGAATAATTTTTGAATTATGGTGAATTGAATGTTACCAGGCGTGAAATTCTTCGGTCAGGATCTCTACTAATCTTGTACAAATGCAAATATTCGTGAACCATCCTGAAAAATGAAATAAATTGATGTTTCAAGAATTATCGAGGAATGGGAATATGCTTACTCGGCATTTTTCGTTTCATTTGACCCATAGAATCCTCTCATTTCGTTATGACTATCGCGGGTCACCCTGTATATATCCTAATTAAGTATATCTAGTATAAAATTAATATCCTTTTTTTTAAATACAAGATTCTATTAAAGTAGTTTTAAAGTTATTTTCTTCAAGTAATGAATCGCTTTTTAGTTAAGAGTTGCCAAAACCTCTCTTAAGAGTTTAATTATCTGAATACATATTTATATTTACGTGACGATAACTTGAACTAGTTCATTTCAACCGGGAAGCAAATGTTACGAAGTCGAGATTTTATTTTTCGTATGATGGTAATCTCGCTTCAAGATTCATCTGCAAAAAGTCAAAATAATATTACATAATATCTTCTGAAATAATGAAAGAAAGCCTACGGGTTTTTTTCTTTCGTTTTTATAATACGTAACCGAATATACTTCCGAGAAATTATGTTTTTGTTTTTTCTTTTTCATTTCTTTTCGGATTTTGTAACATTTAATAAGATACATTAAAGTTTAAAAATAACAGTGTTGAATGTTCTTTAATAATGATAATAATAATAATAAGTAAATAGCCGCTTAAATGCTAAATTACATGACGAACCGCAAATTAAAAGTTGCCTTTTAACTTTTATTCGAATCACACATGTAAACATTAATTTGAATACTTTTATTTCAATTTTTGAGAAAATTAATGAACTTAGTGACTTTCTACCTTTAACTTACTTGATTTAATTTTAATTGCTTCCTTTATTAGCATACGACAGTCATAAAGATTCTCCAGAAAGGAAGATTATTAATTTGTTATCATTATAAACTTATAGTTATAACACAACTTATAGTTATAGTTATAACACACTTTAATACTCCTTTTTCCTTCGCCGTTCTCTTTCGAGTGTTCTTAGGCCGTTCACGTTTTCGCGTTCTCTGAGGGTTCAAATTAAGTTGATTCCTTTCTATGACCTTAAGATGTGCCCCAATATAATGTAATTTTCTTCCTATCTTCAAGATTATGATTGTATTTGGTGCGTAAAATCCTGCAGATCTTCATTTGAAATAATGTCACCTTCATATGTTAAGAATTCGCCCAAGATAATATTGTTGTTGTTAGCCACTTTCCATTTCTGGCATCTGTATTAAAGCACTGAATTGACGTTGTTATTGGACAACCTCAGCTTTGACTTTCTCGAAATGGATCAGCTGCTCCACAATGGTGGTCACTTTCCATGTCTGGCATTCGTATAGAAGCACTGCTTTGACGTTGACTTTGGACAACATCAGCTTTGTCTTTCTTGAAATGGATCAGCTGCTCNCGCATAATGTTACTACTTAAATTGCCGCATAATATTACTACTTAAATTGCCGCATAATGTTACTACTTAAATTGCCGCATAATATTACTACTTAAATTGCCGCATAATGTTACTACTTAAATTGCCGCATAATATTACTACTTAAATTGCCGCATAATGTTACTACTTAAATTGCCGCATAATATTACTACTTAAATTGCCGCATAATGTTACTACTTAAATTGCCGCATAATATTACTACTTAAATTGCCGCATAATGTTACTACTTAAATTGCCGCATAATATTACTACTTAAATTGCCGCATAATGTTACTACTTAAATTGCCGCATAATATTACTACTTAAATTGCCGCATAATGTTACTACTTAAATTGCCGCATAATATTACTACTTAAATTGCCGCATAATGTTACTACTTAAATTGCCGCATAATATTACTACTTAAATTGCCGCATAATGTTACTACTTAAATTGCCGCATAATATTACTACTTAAATTGCCGCATAATGTTACTACTTAAATTGCCGCATAATATTACTACTTAAATTGCCGCATAATGTTACTACTTAAATTGCCGCATAATATTACTACTTAAATTGCCGCATAATGTTACTACTTAAATTGCCGCATAATATTACTACTTAAATTGCCGCATAATGTTACTACTTAAATTGCCGCATAATATTACTACTTAAATTGCCGCATAATGTTACTACTTAAATTGCCGCATAATATTACTACTTAAATTGCCGCATAATGTTACTACTTAAATTGCCGCATAATATTACTACTTAAATTGCCGCATAATGTTACTACTTAAATTGCCGCATAATATTACTACTTAAATTGCCGCATAATGTTACTACTTAAATTGCCGCATAATATTACTACTTAAATTGCCGCATAATGTTACTACTTAAATTGCCGCATAATATTACTACTTAAATTGCCGCATAATGTTACTACTTAAATTGCCGCATAATATTACTACTTAAATTGCCGCATAATGTTACTACTTAAATTGCCGCATAATATTACTACTTAAATTGCCGCATAATGTTACTACTTAAATTGCCGCATAATATTACTACTTAAATTGCCGCATAATGTTACTACTTAAATTGCCGCATAATATTACTACTTAAATTGCCGCATAATGTTACTACTTAAATTGCCGCATAATATTACTACTTAAATTGCCGCATAATGTTACTACTTAAATTGCCGCATAATATTACTACTTAAATTGCCGCATAATGTTACTACTTAAATTGCCGCATAATATTACTACTTAAATTGCCGCATAATGTTACTACTTAAATTGCCGCATAATATTACTACTTAAATTGCCGCATAATGTTACTACTTAAATTGCCGCATAATATTACTACTTAAATTGCCGCATAATGTTACTACTTAAATTGCCGCATAATATTACTACTTAAATTGCCGCATAATGTTACTACTTAAATTGCCGCATAATATTACTACTTAAATTGCCGCATAATGTTACTACTTAAATTGCCGCATAATATTACTACTTAAATTGCCGCATAATGTTACTACTTAAATTGCCGCATAATATTACTACTTAAATTGCCGCATAATGTTACTACTTAAATTGCCGCATAATATTACTACTTAAATTGCCGCATAATGTTACTACTTAAATTGCCGCATAATATTACTACTTAAATTGCCGCATAATGTTACTACTTAAATTGCCGCATAATATTACTACTTAAATTGCCGCATAATGTTACTACTTAAATTGCCGCATAATATTACTACTTAAATTGCCGCATAATGTTACTACTTAAATTGCCGCATAATATTACTACTTAAATTGCCGCATAATGTTACTACTTAAATTGCCGCATAATATTACTACTTAAATTGCCGCATAATGTTACTACTTAAATTGCCGCATAATATTACTACTTAAATTGCCGCATAATGTTACTACTTAAATTGCCGCATAATATTACTACTTAAATTGCCGCATAATGTTACTACTTAAATTGCCGCATAATATTACTACTTAAATTGCCGCATAATGTTACTACTTAAATTGCCGCATAATATTACTACTTAAATTGCCGCATAATGTTACTACTTAAATTGCCGCATAATATTACTACTTAAATTGCCGCATAATGTTACTACTTAAATTGCCGCATAATATTACTACTTAAATTGCCGCATAATGTTACTACTTAAATTGCCGCATAATATTACTACTTAAATTGCCGCATAATGTTACTACTTAAATTGCCGCATAATATTACTACTTAAATTGCCGCATAATGTTACTACTTAAATTGCCGCATAATATTACTACTTAAATTGCCGCATAATGTTACTACTTAAATTGCCGCATAATATTACTACTTAAATTGCCGCATAATGTTACTACTTAAATTGCCGCATAATATTACTACTTAAATTGCCGCATAATGTTACTACTTAAATTGCCGCATAATATTACTACTTAAATTGCCGCATAATGTTACTACTTAAATTGCCGCATAATATTACTACTTAAATTGCCGCATAATGTTACTACTTAAATTGCCGCATAATATTACTACTTAAATTGCCGCATAATGTTACTACTTAAATTGCCGCATAATATTACTACTTAAATTGCCGCATAATGTTACTACTTAAATTGCCGCATAATATTACTACTTAAATTGCCGCATAATGTTACTACTTAAATTGCCGCATAATATTACTACTTAAATTGCCGCATAATGTTACTACTTAAATTGCCGCATAATATTACTACTTAAATTGCCGCATAATGTTACTACTTAAATTGCCGCATAATATTACTACTTAAATTGCCGCATAATGTTACTACTTAAATTGCCGCATAATATTACTACTTAAATTGCCGCATAATGTTACTACTTAAATTGCCGCATAATATTACTACTTAAATTGCCGCATAATGTTACTACTTAAATTGCCGCATAATATTACTACTTAAATTGCCGCATAATGTTACTACTTAAATTGCCGCATAATATTACTACTTAAATTGCCGCATAATGTTACTACTTAAATTGCCGCATAATATTACTACTTAAATTGCCGCATAATGTTACTACTTAAATTGCCGCATAATATTACTACTTAAATTGCCGCATAATGTTACTACTTAAATTGCCGCATAATATTACTACTTAAATTGCCGCATAATGTTACTACTTAAATTGCCGCATAATATTACTACTTAAATTGCCGCATAATGTTACTACTTAAATTGCCGCATAATATTACTACTTAAATTGCCGCATAATGTTACTACTTAAATTGCCGCATAATATTACTACTTAAATTGCCGCATAATGTTACTACTTAAATTGCCGCATAATATTACTACTTAAATTGCCGCATAATGTTACTACTTAAATTGCCGCATAATATTACTACTTAAATTGCCGCATAATGTTACTACTTAAATTGCCGCATAATATTACTACTTAAATTGCCGCATAATGTTACTACTTAAATTGCCGCATAATATTACTACTTAAATTGCCGCATAATGTTACTACTTAAATTGCCGCATAATATTACTACTTAAATTGCCGCATAATGTTACTACTTAAATTGCCGCATAATATTACTACTTAAATTGCCGCATAATGTTACTACTTAAATTGCCGCATAATATTACTACTTAAATTGCCGCATAATGTTACTACTTAAATTGCCGCATAATATTACTACTTAAATTGCCGCATAATGTTACTACTTAAATTGCCGCATAATATTACTACTTAAATTGCCGCATAATGTTACTACTTAAATTGCCGCATAATATTACTACTTAAATTGCCGCATAATGTTACTACTTAAATTGCCGCATAATATTACTACTTAAATTGCCGCATAATGTTACTACTTAAATTGCCGCATAATATTACTACTTAAATTGCCGCATAATGTTACTACTTAAATAACCCTGGCAGTTGATCGGGACTAAAACCAAATAATAATAATAATAATAATTATCCTAAATTACAATACCTCGGATACTAGATTTTTCCTTTAATGCGCTAGATAGGCCTTAACAGAATCATCTTCAAAACACAGCTGTGCCTGGGCATTCTGTAAACGTCGGACATTTTGAACAATTATTTTGTTATCCAAGAACTCAAAAATGAATTGCTTTATCAGGTCATTCGTTCCAATAATAATAATATTAAGTAAGTTTTAATGATAACGGGACCAAGAATATTTGTCGGTTAAACTAGATTAAACTAGATCCGATAAAAAAATTTATCACAGGGTGATCCTCAATAAATTGTCATAACGAATCTAGTGGATTCTATGGGCCAAACGCAACAAAATATTTCGACTAAGCATATGCCCAATTCTCAATAGTTCTCGAGATTTCGAGTCATTTTTCAGAATGGTTCATGAAAATTTCCAAATATTGCATAATATCTCGAAAACTAAATGAGATAGACAAATTGGGCTAAGGAACAGTTTTAAAGAGCATAAAANAGAAATCCGTTTCAGATATCAAGGACTATTTTTGGTTCCATGTCTGTCTTTCAGTCTGTCGCTCAATTTTTGCGAACCAGCATATCTTGAAAACTACTCATTAGATTTTATTGAAATTTGCATGGTTGGTCTTAATTTGCCCATTATTGGTCCCATATAAGTTATAACCTTCTGCGCCAATTTTTGTTTTTCTTCCAAATGCGCACAAACATACATTTATTTCCGCTATATCATCAAAAGCACTTATCTGATTTTGATGAAATTTGGATTGGATGGTGTGACGAAAGTAGCCTGCAGATGCACTCCTTAAATTTTGCTGAGTTGATACTTTAATTAATGTAAAAAATCAAATAGATTTTGACAATTTTAAAAAACAGGAGGACAATTAAATCAATTTGACAATAATAGGTTTTAATNGCCCAGAACGAGTTAGTTGGAAAACGTTATCCGTCCAAGCGTTCACGCGCATCGCTCGCGTAAACGTGTACTTCAAACTTAAAATTGGAATTTTAGGTCGGAAAAAAATCTAACTTCATCTATTCAATAAGGCAAACATTTTTTTTTAATAGTTATTTATGTAACTAGGCAGCAAAATGGAATATCTCTGACAAGTTTTTAAGTTTTAGTTCCGAGCCAAAGGCGAGGATAGGCTAAAAAAAATTTACTGCAGAGGCGAAGCCGAGGCAGGAAATGTTAATTACCCGCTGAGGTGTAACCGAAGCAGGTAATCTTTAAACGAGTCAGGAATGTTTCCTTTGCTGCATAGTTACAGTTACATACAATATTTTATCTATTAACGGCAGAAAAATTATACTAATTATTATATTCTATGTTTAATATATAAAAGATAAAGAAATTAAAGTTGTAAAATTACCANTATACTAACTGTTTCAAGCGAGGTCAATCCTAACTAAAGTGATCACGAGGTTATTGGTCCTTGTCTTTCTGTCCCTACAGACGATTGTCAACAAATCCTTATCAGTAGTATTTATTTGATACTCTACTCAAAGAAGATTGCTATTGGTATAGGAACTGCAACTGCTACACGTTTATCAACACATTATACATATTAACACATATTTATGAAGAAAAGTGAATTAAAAATAAAAATATTAAATGCCGTAATAAAAGATCACTTATTCTTAACAGCTGATATCAGATAAATTTCGATTTTTTATCAAGATAACGATACTGTTTCCCCAAACTGCCGCTTGGGAGGTTTAGTATAGGGGTGTAGCATAATGAACCACTTTTTGAGACCCAGATTCTATAGTATTGTTCCCTCTACCCCTTCCTTNAGCTGCTCTACACTGGTGGTCACTTTCCATGTCTGGTATCCGTATCGAAGTACTGATTTGACGTTGTTATTGGACAGACTCAGCGTTGTCTTTCTTGAAATGGATCAGCTGCTCCTCACTGAAAAAAGAAATTGATAGAAGCTCTACTAGTATTTAATATGACTCATTTATCATCCTCTGATCTCAAGGTCCTGGTCTCTCTTCCACAGTAGTATACAAAGTATTAAAATAACTATATCTTCTTGACCGATTCTCAGTCTGGTAAGAATATTTGTATTTTTTCGCATCTCTTTATGGTTTTGGAAGAATTAATTTTTAGTCCAGCTTGGCCTTGTTCATGATTTAGACGCTAGATGCACAAGTTTTTTCTTTATATTATCTCTTTTAAATTTATGGAAACCATATTTTTTTAGTAATAAGACTAACGCATTACAAAACACATGTAGTTTTATTACTTCATATTAAACAACAATGGAATAATGTCTGCAAAATATTCAGTAGAATTTTATAATTGCTCAGTTCCATAATTGTTACAAATCCGAGCAATTATTCATTGCATTATTTAACTTTTATTTATTATGTAAATTAGATTAGTAAACGTAATGTTATAATAATCAATTACGATTGGAGGTCGTATATCGGTTACATAATATACCGTAATTTACCAAAAGAATTTGTATGTTTCTTGTTGGTAGTTTCTATTTACAATAAAGTTGAAAAATAATCAATTAAATGTAAATTTAAAACATCACGTAGAGAGACGCAGGATAGTAAGATATGTTCATCTCCGACATGAAGTAGANAAGAATTTGTATGTTTCTTGTTGGTAGTTTCTATTTACAATAAAGTTGAAAAATAATCAATTAAATGTAAATTTAAAACATCACGTAGAGAGACGAAGGATAGTGAGACATGTTCATCTCCGACATGAAATAGACTTACCACTCACTAAATCTTTTTATTAAAGTAACTTTTTTCTTCCGCTATAGGCACTGATGATGCCTTTTGAAGGCTAAAAGCTGCTTTGGCAATAAAACTTTTTTTTTTTTCATTTTACGTGTAGAGACTATTTGTGTTATATCTTTAAGAAAATCTTAGTTGAGATATATTTCTACTAAATTTATTACTGTTTAGTTCATTTTCTACTGGAGAATCGTTGCTATAGTTTTGGGGTAAAAGTACTTTTTCGTTAATTATTGTGTTTTTTTTTGTTTTTTTTCAACTTAGTGTGAATGGTGTATTATTTCTACCCCTCGCATTAAAAGAAAAACGTAAGTGCTTCTGAATATTAATTAAAAAAAAACTCAAAGAAATAATTGAAATATGATAACTTAAACTGTCAATACATTTTCTTGCATTGAAATTATGTTTGATGCAAAAAGTTTAATAAAGAAATAACTGAATGAACAACAGCGTATATTGAACTGTTTATAAAGTTGATAGTTAAATCACAAGAAAACATTTAACAGCGTATATCGAACTTTTTATAAAGTTGATAGTTAAATCACAAGAAAACATTTAACAGCGGATATTGAAATATTTATAAAATTGATATTTAAATCACAAGAAAACATTTAACAGCGGATATTGAACTGTTTATAAAGTTGATTGTTAAATCACAAGGGATATTGAACTATTTATAAAATTGATAGTTAAATAGCAAGAAAACATTTAACAGCGTATATTGAACTGTTTATAAAGATGATTGTTAAATCACAAGAAAACATTTAACAGCATATATTAAACTGTTTTATAAAGTTGATAATTAAATCACAAGAAAACATTTAACAGCAGATATTGAACTGTTTATCAAGTTGATTGTTAAATCACAAGAAAACATTTAACAGCGTATATTTAACTGTTTTTAAATTTTATAGTTAAATCAGAAGAAAACATTTAACAGCGTATATTGAACTGTTTTATAAAATTGATAGTTAAATCACAAGAAAACATTTAACAGCAGATATTGGACTGTTTATAAAGTTGATAGTTAAATCGTAAGAAAACATTTAACAGCGGATGTTATCCCTTCAGAACAGTAAACAAAGAAGATAAACAAACGAATTGGCTTTGATTTGTTTATAATTTTACTGAACGCCATTGAGGAAACCAGCGAATACTCTCAACGGCTTTATGAATACATAATATTATTAACTATATAGCCAGATACGCACCGAGATTTGCTAGCTACAAACTGTGATATCTTATCTCTTCAGTCGAGACAGTGTGTGAATAATGGCCATCCAATTCGAGATCGTAGTCCTTCATAAGATATTATAATATGGAAATTCAACTTTAAACGTAACTAAAAATATATTCTGATATCCGTAGAATCATTTTTTCGTTATAATCCAACGAAGGTGAAGATATTTTCTAGACTAGTTACCCNCATACACGAATAAGGAAATTAACTATAACCCACTGGGAAGGTAATACAGATCATATGTTACAATTCAATCATATGACTTCCCTGTGATTTTTTTTTCAACTGCCTACCACCAAGCTATAAATGGCCTCTAAATGTCCCCTCCCGTCCCGACGAAAAATTATTTTTAATTGTTGTATGTATAATTTTATATATCTATCTATATTATTAAAAAAGTTTTGTAAACAAACGAGTTCAGTGAGAGTGCTATACAAAACCTGCGTGAAAGAGCGCGATAGGAGAGAAGGTGGGTAGTCTGGGGAGAAAAGAGGGATCTTGAGAGTGACATACTAAACTGTGTGTAAAAAGAGTGAAGGAGATTAGGGGTGTAAGGGAGAACATGAGAGTAGGTATATAAAAATGTCAGAGAGACCAGGAAAGTAGATAGTAGTTCGCCTAACCCCACTACCTCACCCGCTGTTCTACACTATACTCACGCATCTTCACCTCACCCTTCTCATTTCATAACTATGCACACACCTTGTAAAAAAAAGATCGCTAAATCAGTCTTTCTTATGAATTTCCCAACAGTCCTTTTCAGTACTTTCTATAGCTAACGTGATATTTTACAGCATGTATGTTTTTGTCAACATTGAAAAGAAACATGAGATCAATTTTAATGCTTCACTTTAGAGTGCCATGTCGAACACCTACAGCGAAACGATTAGGGTGCGGAGCCCCCTAGTTATTTACAATAATTATTTGTTCTAAACCAGACTTTTATTATATGGACAAACTTTCACCTTTAATAGTCTGTCATAATGAGATTCTACTGCATTTATCCCCTCAATTTTGAATTTGACGGTTTTCACTATACATCAAATAGAATTTATTTTATTTAGATCTTTTTGCCTAACAACAATTATTTAAACAACTAACACATAATATTTAACACTTTTGGTATGGACTTAGCTTTAGCATCTAGTGTTTTTCAATGGCTTTTGAAAAAACATTTTTTGAAATCAAAGAAAAAAAGACTTGGATAGGTTGTTGACTATTTTGGTTCACATATTAAGTGATTGAATTAGTACGTTAGCGTCGGGAGTGAAGTATAGTGCGAAGAGATTATTGGTTAGTATTAGTTAAGTAAATCGACCTATGAGGAACGTGTTCTGCGAACCAGCTCTTTGTGTCCCTCCCGCTGCATCTTTCTCTCCCACTTCTCCAGCTCCTGTTTGTACTTCTCTATCTCTTTCTGGTAGGTCTCGTTCAGCTGGTCCTTTACCGCTACCGAAGCAGATTCCCATTCCTTCGTCACTTTCTGCTGCCATTCCTAGCAACAGAACAATCAAACATTAAAAAAAATAAGCTAGTAACCCAAAAATAGACACCACAGAGATAGGTGCATTAACCCATCCAACGCATTTGGATCCACGAGTTTTTTTTTAATTAACAATTAATTTTAGTCAATATTTTATTATCTTATTAATGTAAAATAGATAATAACTATGTTATATTAATAAAGATGGTATTTTAGAAGTTAATTTTTCTACCTCCTGTAGATAAAATATTGTATACAACAAGGCAGGAAAGGAAACATTTTTGCATTGTGTATTCATTGAGTAAATTAGCTGCCTCGGCAGTTAATTTTTGTAGCCTGCCTTCACCTCTGACTCAAAAGCTTATCTCACATGTCAGTAACATTTCATATTGCTGCCTATACTCATGAAATTATACTTTTTAACTCTGACAGCACGGGAAAATCGGGGGAAAAAAAATGAGAGGAGAGCCAATGAGAGCTTGAGATTTTGGCGGGTAATAGGTCGGGCCAACTAGGCAAACAAAAATATAATTGGTGAAGTGGCAAGGCACTCAGGATAACCGTTCGAGAAGACTTCGTAACCTCCACCCCTTGAATCATTACATTCCTTACTTATGGCGTAAATTTTCAAGATATATATTGGGTTAAATTAAATCAGATACAGAACAACAGTTATCAAACAGAAAAACAAATTATAAATTAAAAAAGAACATGCATCTATGTGCAAACAAAAAATGAGGGTCAATATTGAAATATTTCTGAGATGTTTTATTATAGTTATATCACTCATCACTATTTATCGAGGAANACCTCAGTATAAGGTAGGGAACGGTAGCTTGTAGCTTACTTCAGTATAAGTTAGGGAACGGTAGCTGACTTCAGTATAAGGTAGGGAACGGTAGCTTGTAGCTTACTTCAGTATAAGTTAGGGAACGGTAGCTGACTTCAGTATAAGTTAGGAAACGGTAGCTTACCTCAGTATAACCCTGAGAGTAACACGATGGGTCTTCGGGGCCTACAAGCTGCTTTAATCCCACCTCCTATTCGTCCATTTTAATTTTTCAAGGTCAACAACTCTGGGTATTCCTCAAAAGGTTTGTCGTGAAAAAAATGTCACTTAATTCGGATCAATACTCCTTTTGAAACGTCAGTATTTTACAAAAATAACAGTAAAGGTTTTGTAGCCCCTCGAGCCGAATGTTACTTACCTGTAAAATTTCTTGTATGTGTATTTTTAAAAATTTAAATCATTTCTGTGAAATATATTTTTTTAATATGATTATACTTCCCTAACATTGTATTTTTGCATTAAATAATTGTATATCAAGCGAAGAAACCTATCCCCTGCCTCATCTATTTTATAGGCCTTGGAGGCCTAGGGTGTATAAAAGACGCTACGTGGACAACTTTTTACTGCGTGAGGGATAAGGTAGGGTCCGGAAGCTTACTTCAGTATAAGTTAGGAAACGGTAGCTTTCCTCAGTATAAGTTAGAAAACGGTAGTTTACCTCAGTATAAGTTAGGAAACGGTAGCTTACCTCAGTATAAGTTAGAAAACGGTAGTTTACCTCAGTATAAGTTAGGAAACGGTAGCTTACCTCAGTATAAGTTAGGAAACGGTAGTTTACCTCAGTATAAGTTAGGAAACGGTAGCTTTCCTCAGTATAATATAGGAAACGGTTACCTCAGTATAAGTTAGGGAACGGTAGCTAACATCAGTACACGTTAGGAAACGGTAGCTTACCTCAGTATAAGTTAGAAAACGGTAGCTTACCTCAGTATAAGTTAGGGAACGGTAGCTGACTTCATTATAAGTTAAGGAACGGTAGCTTACCTCAGTATAAGTTAGAAAACGGTAGCTTACCTCAGTATAAGTTAAGTAACGGTAGCTTACTTCAGTATAAGTTTAGGAATGGTAGCTTACCTCAGTGTAAGTTAGGGAACGGTAGCTTACCTTAGTATAAGTTACCTTTCTATTAAATTGAAAACAGTAGCTTAACTTACAATTAGATTTAAAACAGTAGCTTACCTTATTATATATTAAAAACAGTAGCTCACCTTCTAATTAAAGATTAAAAACAGTAGCTTACCTTACTTTTAGGTTAAAAACAGTAGCCTACCTCTATAGATTAAAAACAGTAGCTTAATTTACTATTAGATTGAAAACAGTAGCTTACCTTACTATTAGATTGAAAACAGTAGCTTACCTTACTATTAGATTGAAAACAGTAGCTTACCTTACTATTAGATTGAAAACAGTAGCTTACCTTACTATTAGATTGAAAACAGTAGCTTACCTTACTATTAGATTGAAAACAGTAGCTTACCTTACTATTAGATTGAAAACAGTAGCTTACCTTACTATTAGATTGAAAACAGTAGCTTACCTTACTATTAGATTGAAAACAGTAGCTTACCTTACTATTAGATTGAAAACAGTAGCTTACCTTACTATTAGATTGAAAACAGTAGCTTACCTTACTATTAGATTGAAAACAGTAGCTTACCTTACTATTAGATTGAAAACAGTAGCTTACCTTACTATTAGATTGAAAACAGTAGCTTACCTTACTATTAGATTGAAAACAGTAGCTTACCTTACTATTAGATTGAAAACAGTAGCTTACCTTACTATTAGATTGAAAACAGTAGCTTACCTTACTATTAGATTGAAAACAGTAGCTTACCTTACTATTAGATTGAAAACAGTAGCTTACCTTACTATTAGATTGAAAACAGTAGCTTACCTTACTATTAGATTGAAAACAGTAGCTTACCTTACTATTAGATTGAAAACAGTAGCTTACCTTACTATTAGATTGAAAACAGTAGCTTACCTTACTATTAGATTGAAAACAGTAGCTTACCTTACTATTAGATTGAAAACAGTAGCTTACCTTACTATTAGATTGAAAACAGTAGCTTACCTTACTATTAGATTGAAAACAGTAGCTTACCTTACTATTAGATTGAAAACAGTAGCTTACCTTACTATTAGATTGAAAACAGTAGCTTACCTTACTATTAGATTGAAAACAGTAGCTTACCTTACTATTAGATTGAAAACAGTAGCTTACCTTACTATTAGATTGAAAACAGTAGCTTACCTTACTATTAGATTGAAAACAGTAGCTTACCTTACTATTAGATTGAAAACAGTAGCTTACCTTACTATTAGATTGAAAACAGTAGCTTACCTTACTATTAGATTGAAAACAGTAGCTTACCTTACTATTAGATTGAAAACAGTAGCTTACCTTACTATTAGATTGAAAACAGTAGCTTACCTTACTATTAGATTGAAAACAGTAGCTTACCTTACTATTAGATTGAAAACAGTAGCTTACCTTACTATTAGATTGAAAACAGTAGCTTACCTTACTATTAGATTGAAAACAGTAGCTTACCTTACTATTAGATTGAAAACAGTAGCTTACCTTACTATTAGATTGAAAACAGTAGCTTACCTTACTATTAGATTGAAAACAGTAGCTTACCTTACTATTAGATTGAAAACAGTAGCTTACCTTACTATTAGATTGAAAACAGTAGCTTACCTTACTATTAGATTGAAAACAGTAGCTTACCTTACTATTAGATTGAAAACAGTAGCTTACCTTACTATTAGATTGAAAACAGTAGCTTACCTTACTATTAGATTGAAAACAGTAGCTTACCTTACTATTAGATTGAAAACAGTAGCTTACCTTACTATTAGATTGAAAACAGTAGCTTACCTTACTATTAGATTGAAAACAGTAGCTTACCTTACTATTAGATTGAAAACAGTAGCTTACCTTACTATTAGATTGAAAACAGTAGCTTACCTTACTATTAGATTGAAAACAGTAGCTTACCTTACTATTAGATTGAAAACAGTAGCTTACCTTACTATTAGATTGAAAACAGTAGCTTACCTTACTATTAGATTGAAAACAGTAGCTTACCTTACTATTAGATTGAAAACAGTAGCTTACCTTACTATTAGATTGAAAACAGTAGCTTACCTTACTATTAGATTGAAAACAGTAGCTTACCTTACTATTAGATTGAAAACAGTAGCTTACCTTACTATTAGATTGAAAACAGTAGCTTACCTTACTATTAGATTGAAAACAGTAGCTTACCTTACTATTAGATTGAAAACAGTAGCTTACCTTACTATTAGATTGAAAACAGTAG
Source organism: Gerris buenoi (assembly GCA_001010745.2). Taxonomy (NCBI): domain Eukaryota; kingdom Metazoa; phylum Arthropoda; class Insecta; order Hemiptera; family Gerridae; genus Gerris; species Gerris buenoi. The sequence goes on from KZ654533.1 coordinate 27,955, forward strand.
CTTACCTTACTATTAGATTGAAAACAGTAGCTTACCTTACTATTAGATTGAAAACAGTAGCTTACCTTACTATTAGATTGAAAACAGTAGCTTACCTTACTATTAGATTGAAAACAGTAGCTTACCTTACTATTAGATTGAAAACAGTAGCTTACCTTACTATTAGATTGAAAACAGTAGCTTACCTTACTATTAGATTGAAAACAGTAGCTTACCTTACTATTANAGCTAATGCCAAAATCTATAAAAATAAGAGATACAAAATAAATACTAAAAGCGTAGAACAAGATCAATAAAAGACTATAAGACGTCAAATAATCAAATGAGTAAAAAATTAACAAGTCAAATAACAATTAATAAAACAAAGAAACAATGTTAAAATTACCAGAGTTAAAGTTAAAAATAAAAACAAAATTAAACAAATAATAAAAAAAAAAATAAAACAAAAGATAAAATCAAAGAAATAGCATACCGATTTCAGTTGAACTAGAGACACATTATTTAAAAGGAAATATAACAAAAGATAAAATCAAAGAAATAGCATACCGATTTCAGTTGAACTAGAGACACATTATTTAAAAGGAAATATGTAGAGGGCGAGTCATACGATGTCGGAGACCAACGTAAGACTGATCCTAGTAGACGCTCCAGCCAGGGTTCTTATCAAAGAAGAAGCTTCTCCCCGCTCATTAAGACTTTTATCTCCCGCTCTGCATTGACTTCTGATAATCTCTAAGTTCTCAAGCGAGTCGAGCCTACGTCCCTTCTTGGCAAAATGAAGAAACCCGATTTTATGCGGACCTTGCACATGGTTAAGTTCAATGAGATGCTGGTTGAATCTACTGTTAGGACGCTGCAGGTGTTCCTTCGCCCTTGTTTTGAAATT
>KZ654534.1:7199-18733 GCA_001010745.2 Gerris buenoi
CTTCAATTTGTGCTTGAATAAAAGCCAATTAAATTTACTACAACTTAAGTCCTTATGACTTTTCTTGTAGGGTAAAGGTTTTATGCCGATATCCGCCTCGAAACGAGAACAAAACTCAAAAAATAAATTTTTTGGGAAACATTGCCAATTTTTGAAGTGTCATATCTCGTTAACTATTAGAGACTTCACCCCCTTCGAGACGCGGATTCCACCGGAAAACCAAGCTGTTTATTACGAGTCTACCCGCGGAAGCCTACGCACCAAGTGTCACTGTTTGTTTTACTAAACAAAAAATGTATCCTAATCAAAAAGATTTACTAAAAATAATTTTCCGTTCTAAAATTCTTATTTAATATTTTGAGCTTACTCATGTGCGCATATGTGGGAAGGAGCAGTTAGCGTAGTTGGTAAATTTTAGATGGCTAATTTTCTCTTACCACCTAAATTTCAATAACACCGGACGTTTAGTTTTTAAGATATAGTGGTCCATAAAAATATTGATGGACGGAGACGATGCAAATCATCTATGTCTGATGTGGATATCTGTCAAGGAATTTTTGAATCTGGGGACAAAAAAAATATTCAGAATGATAACAGTGCTAACTTTACCATCGGCAAGACTGGAAAAAAAATACATATAACAAATCCCCTTATGTATTTCAACCAAGAAAATCTTTTGAATTTTCTACGAGCAATAAAATGCTAAGACAAAATTTTAGATTCTTGCATAAGAAGTGCATTCATGTGATAATATAACATTTCTCAGTAGAAGAATACTTTTATAATTACTGAAGCTTCTACTAACTGAGAATTGCTTTCTGTTTAAAACCGAAGGAAAAGAAACATAGATTTAATTAACTAAATTAATATTTTTGTCTCAACTAAGTAACTAGTTGAAAGCATCCACGTTGATCAATTAATAGACTTAAACAATAGATCGAATAGCAGGCGTAAAGAAAATGTTGGTCTCTCCTCCTTATTCGATCCAATATTTGTAATCAGTTTTTTTAAAATGGTTGATTGCAGGCGTTTACACGGCTACGAGAGAAAAACCCAGGGATGCTGGAGTCTAAAGTGGTGGGAGTAGCAGGTGACATGATGGAAGAGAGACTCGGACTCTCACAGGAAGACGAGCAACTACTGAGGAGAGAAGTCAGTATTATCCTGCATGGTGCCGCCTCAGTACGCTTTGACGACCCCTTGGACTTTGCTATCCAGATCAACACTCTGGGGGCCAAGAGGATGGTCGACCTGGCTCTTACGATGCCCAATCTTGTTGTAAGTCCTCTGTATTTATATTTCTTCATTTAAATGAATGGTTCCTTAAATATATTGTTATGGTTCTGGCCATAAGCTATATCTTACTGGCTTGTGTATAATATACAAAACTATATTTAAAAACATATAACATTATTTATTTTAAATTTTTTCAGTGTTTCACCTATATTTCGACTGCCTTTAGCAACTGTGATCACTTACATATTGAAGAGAAGGTGTATCCACCCAAAGCTGACTGGAGGAAAACTGTGGAAATATGTAATAAAATCCCCAAGTGTACACTTCAACTACTGGCTGCGAAGTAAGTGCGAAGAAATCGAACACCATAAGCTAAACATATTGGCAACACATTCTTATATATTTATTACTTACTTACTACTAAGTGCCACAGACTATGTAGGGCTCTGGCCTTACTAATAACTCGTCTTCATTCTCCTTTATCAAGAGCTACTATCCACCAGAACCTCACTCCCATCCTCGTCAGGTCTAATTCAAAGTTGGCAGCCCAACCTGTGTGAGTCTTCATTCTCCTTTATCAAGAGCTACAGTCCACCAGTAATTCACTCCCATCCTCCTCAGGTCTAATTCAAAGTTGGCAGCCCAACCTGAGTCAGCCTCTATTCTTCTTTACCAAGAGCTACTGTCCACCAGCACCTCACTCCCATCCTCCTCATGTCTAATTCAAAGTTGGCAGCCCAACCTGGGTCAGCCTCTATTCCTCCTTCCCCCTGGTCTTCTTCTCTACACCTTCTTGACTTCCCACCATCCCCAAGTCCTTCAAGATGCCCTGCCCATCTCAGTCTGGCCCTCTTGGCTTCAATTACCAGACCTGGCTCTTCTCAAGGGTCTGCTATCTCTCTATTAGTCCTTATACGATAGCCGATAGCCTCCGTTGTCACGAACGATACCAAAGATATATCTCAATACCTTTCGTTCTCATCTTCGTAACAACTCCTCGTCGCTACATGTAAGAGTCCAGGTCTCTGCTCGATTTGCACCTTTGTCCATGTCAAAATACTGTTCAGTAGATTTTTTGTTTTCTTTCTACTCACAGCTTTGCTATCGAAAACTTCTTAGAAGTGCAAACTAGCTCCTGATTCCGGCTGGAATTTTTTCTTTTACTTCTACCACCATTGAGTTGTGACTCCTAGATATATAAGCCTTTGACATAATTTGAAGTTTTGGACTTTAATAATGTTGTGTAAAAGTGTATCCTCTCTGTTGTCTGCTTCCGATCAGATATTTTAATTGGCTTAGTTCACCTAGAGGGACTCATGCTTGTTTCCGCTGCAGCTAAATTAGGGCTGGTGTATTCTGGGTAGTAATAGCAATATCATCAGCATTTGGAATGTCCAATCCCAGTTTATTAGTTTTTATGGCAGATCCAGTTCTTTGAATAATTAAATTATTTGTCTTCTCTACACGTCATTATACTCTTATTTAAAATATATGGAGTGCAGGTAACTATTTATGCTGTATACCAGTATTTTCCAGAGCGAAGGTGTCTACCATTGTGAGATATCTAACTGAGAGATCCCTGTGTAGTTTCGCATACTGCCATGTCGTTTTTCTTGTTTTTAGGACAAATAATTCCTTGACTCAAGTCTTTCGGTATTTCCTACATCTCTCTTACCAGTATACTAACGCATCCTCAAGTCTTACCCAACCGTTCATCCATAATTCTGCTATTAGAGCGTTTTTTTTTTGTGTTTGTGTTCTCATTGCTTCCCCGTCTTCCATTGCTATCGGTATGTACTTGCTCTTTTCTGCCCTCCTCTTCTCTCTTTTTCTTGTTCTTACCTTGACCATGTATCTCTTGACCATCATCTCCTGGAAGTATTCAATTCACCTTTCAACTAGGTATTTCGTTTTGGTCTTCGGTCATGTTGAGCCTTTTTTATTTATTACAATAACTGAACTAGAAATTCTTTTCTTTCATCTTCTGCTTTTAGTAAAATTTTCTTATTTCTCCTGCTTCTCTGGCCTCCTCAAATAACTCTTTATATTAAAAAAATGTTTGTTCTCTTTCTAGGTCTCTTATGATGAGAAACATTCCATAAGGACTTTCATAAATTTATATCTCCATACAATATGGAACAGCACTTCAGATGACATAATATAATAATTACCTTTCTTACTTGATCACTGCTTTAACTCAAAAAGCATTTCTATCATATTGCGCAGGGGAGGACGTATTTCTGATTTGTATTTTTTTCAGATATATTGATAAGATGCCCAATACTTATTCATTTTCCAAGTCCCTGGCTGAACAAGTAATTAACGACCACAGAGATCAATTACCTGTGCTTATAGTTCGTCCATCTGCAGGTAAATTTCTTGTTAAAAATACTTATTTGAAACCAGTGCTTTTTTTTATTTTTACATATATATTACTTGCAAATTTCGCTTTGCTATAAGTAACAATGATAATAACCAGTGCTTTAAAACAAAAATTTGACTATAGACAGAATTCAACAACAAATTAATATTATATGCAGGCGATGGGGATGGTGTAGTTAAAGTTGATAAATATCAATAATCTTGACTTATACAACACTCTGTCAAGCAAGATATAGTGTTATGACATGGAGAGTTTCTAGCCGCAGAATTTGTGCAAGCCGCATCTTATGAAATGTAGCTTAATCGTATAGTTTTCTGAATCTGTATCTTATGTTAATGAAATTATCGTTTTAATAATAATTACTTTTTATTATTATAATTTATATTACCTCATTCTTGTTTGCTTTAAATTGTCGAGTATAAATTAAATTCACTGGCATTCTCAGCCGCAGATGTTAAACTGTAACTTTTGATAGGGGAGAAGTTACAAGATTACGCCGGCAGAATAATGTACGAACCTCTCATAATAATATTTTGTTTATTTATTTTTGTTTCAGTTTATTTTTCTTCGAAGGAGCCGTCGATCACTTGGGCGGATAACATATACGGAACTATCGGCCCATTTTTAGGTGTATGTTTTGGTCTGATCAGGTGTATAGCTCATAAGCGGAATCTAAAAATCAACAATATACCGTCTGACATCGCAGTGAACGCTATCATTGCTGCGACCTGGGAAACAACCTTGACCCGGTGAGTATGCTTTGTAACCCCTCTAATAAGAAACAGTTAAAGTTCACATTCTGAAGTAGAATAGGATGTCGGTCCTGCTGTGACGAGAACAACATTATTCTGTAGACTTTCAGTTAAATTATTTCGGTTTCAGAAACGTGGAAGCTGGACAGGACGGCGCGCCAGTGTACAACCTGTGCACCCCGCAGTACCTTGTTCCGACGATGGAAGACGTATCGCTGTTCTACACCGAGGTCGGGTTGAAGCCGTATTTCAGAAACTTGGGAATCACTTGCTCACCCTACGTCAGCTGTTACTCGGATCTCTGGTACAGAATCAACGTGCTCTTCAGGCACGTGCTGTCTTCTTACATCATCGACTTACTTCTCATTATCTGCAGGCGACAACCTATGTGAGTAGCGGAAACCCCGCCCAACGCCTTTCCATTCGTTTTAACTCAGTTGAATCCGACTGTTGCGAAACTTGGGATATCGACAAATACCGTTTTATTATTATTCGGCAGCTCCTTTTACTTAATTTATGTATTTATATAATATGTTGCAGGCTGGTGAAGATCAGAAGAAAAATCTTCATTTTAATGCTACTTAATTCCTTCTTCTTATCTAATAAGTTTACTTTTGCAACGACAAAATTGGAAACGTCGATGGATCGTATGACGCCGGGAGACAGAATAACGTTCGGCTGGGACGAGGAAATGTTCGATATGTTTAAAGATGTCTATATAAAGTTCGACCATCTCAAATTCACCATTCTTAAACCTTTCTTCGACGACATCAAGACTAACACCAAGGCAATCCGCGTGTAAGAACATTTACACACACATATACAGTGGGTCCCAAGATAGAGTATCCGAGAGGAAATAAGCATCTTATTTTTGGGTTTTTGAAAAAAAGGGTTTTCTTTATAAAAAAAAAAAAAAAAAAAAATCGGTCAGAGGCAACTCAGACAAACTTTCTCATATATGTACATGTAATTACTATTGGACATTTCATCAAAAATATCATAAAAATAACTTCCCCCGGGCGGGGAATCGAACCCGGGCTCTCTCCATCCGCGTTTTAAGCAATTTTCTTGGGAACTAGATTTTTCCCGGGAAAACGGCTTATATCATTAGATTCATATTTAAATTGACTACATTTTAGAATTTTTTAATCTAAATCGTCGGAACCGTTTTCGAGAAATAATTTTTTTTCGTGTTTTTTCAGAGTTTTTGGGGGGTAGCGCCTTCAAATTTGGAGTTAAAATTCATTTCTCGATTTCGCCTCGGGGTATGATTTTTCTGAACGTGTATGCCAAATTTCGTCAAAATCAGCCCAGTAGTTTAAGCTCCAGGCGTCTGCACAGACAGACGACAGACGACAGACGACGGACAGACATTTTTTAAAAACCACTTTTTTGGACTCAGGGGACCTCAAAACGTGTAAATCCATCAAAATCTCAAAATCGAATTTTCGCGCCATCACAATACTTTCTCTTTATATGAAAAAGTAAAAACTCCTGATTGTTCTTAAACCTCTAAAAATGAAAAGCTCAATGACACCCTAAAGAGTTAACTAAAACTTATCAAACAAAATATATTTCAATGTTCGTAGGCTTCTGCGGTACAATTATAATGAAGTTCTAGGTCTTCCGGTGGTGACCACTGTCTTCCGGTGGTGACCACTGTCTTCCGGTGGTGACCACTGTCTTCCGGTGGTGACCACTGTCTTCCGGTGGTGACCACTGTCTCGAAGGGTGTGTCCCGACGTTTCGCTTCTACTGCTTATGCTCCCTTTAAAAGAAGGTCGCATAAAAATAGATATATGATATAATCATTGACCAGGTAGGTAATTCAGCTCTGAGAAGAGTCCCACTGTTCTGCTCAAAACGATATAAATGACTTAAGAGTGTTGGTAGGAAGTGGGTAGACAGACAATAAAATAAACTTTTAGTTAGTGATGGACATTGTCCATAAAAATGAATTGTAATCCAAAAATAAAAAAAAGAAATTAACAGCGATTCTGGTAAAATATATAAATGGTTGAATACTAATGGTGGAAGTCAGTCAGCAGTGGTGTGGCCAACACCACTGGCGATCCAACTAAAATTATAATATTGACTGGCTTTAAACAATAAAATAAAGGGTATGACTAACCCGAATCCTAACTATCCTATCAACGCGTAACAGNTACATGAAGCAATAACAAATTATTTAAAATACAAATATTAAGTCTACAAAAAATATAGTATAAATTAGCAGTAATAAAAATAGTATTTAGTCTACCCAGTTAACGTTTGAGCCAGATAAAACCATACGTTTGAGGTAGGTAAAACAATATATTAAATCAATCAAAACCTTAAAAATAAGTTTCTTAACATTAGACAATAAAATTTATGCAATAAAAGCTGACTCTGTTGCACTCTTCCAATCAAATACTTTTCCATCAAGGGAAATTACCGTCCTAAAAATATCAGTATATTCATTTAGCGAAACTATGACACTGTTTATCTTAATAACTTTTTCGATTCGAGCAAGCACCCTGCCAGAGTGCAAAAATGAATGTCAAACAACCCTTGTCCTGGTGCTATAACATATGTAGCATCTTGTACTTCCTTATTATGATCTATTGAAAGAACCTTATCTATGACTTGATTATTAAAGAATGTATGTCTTTTTCTCTATTAGTATCTTCTACAATGAAATCTACCTCTAAAGAAACGTCATTTTCATACTCATCTAAATAAGCTTCATTGGCTTTAATTTCATTTTTCCGGTCAAGACGAGTTTCAACTAAATATTTCAAAGCATTACAAATAACCGCTGGTCTTACTGTTTCATACATTTAGTCTGTTTTATTATCTACATTTCTTCAATTTTATTTGCATTGTAAACGTTTCCCTGAAATTCCTAGGAAGAATTTTTACCATATCATCTATTTCTACAGAAATGTTTACAAAAACTCCTTTAACCCTAACTGAGGGTTCAGAGGAAACTGTTTTAATTGCCTTATCTGCATAACATTTATAATTGGAGGAACCATTCTTTCTTCTAAGGGAGAAAATTCTTTTAAGCAATCTCGGATTTCTGGGAATTTCAGTCCGTTCGAAACTGCTAATTTGCAAACAATGTCTTTACTAGCATAGATAAAATAAAATATAATATTAAATCATATAGGTTACTGACGAAGAAAGGTTCAATGGTTAGTACCACGCCTCCCCGTGGTCCACTGAACGATTAAAATGGAGGAAATAGCCCGAAGGCGGTTAACAAGTTAATAATAGAATAATGATAATATATTAAGGTGCTCTGTGGTTACAGATTCTCCGCCTCCTCGAAGAATATCCACAGAGAGGGAATTGATATGGAGGATAAAACCCGAAGGTAGTTAAAAGGGGTATACAGATTGTATAAATAAAATTACATTTAAATTAAACAATAAGTAAGTACTGCATAGAATTCCGACCGAATATCTATACAGGTCACAAAGGGGGTAAGAGTATGGATTTAAGCTGACTGTTAAAACTCTTACAGTTACCCGTCAGAAATAGGGTGAATGGCACCCAGAGGTAAAAGTATAAAAGGTATAAAATTTTAGTTAAGGGAGGTACGGGAACAAAAAGTGAAGTTACTCAATTTAATTACATTAAAGAAAGAAAATTAAATGTGTAATCCTCTGTCAGATTGGCACTTTCCGCGATCTCGTAAAGTGATACAATATCATCACGAGGAACACAGATAAACTTAATTAAGGTACATACGGGAACAAAACGGGACTGAAAGAAATAAAACGGTACTAAATTGTTCAAACGATACAGTGAGGTGTTTTCATGATGTTCGAAAAAGGAAGAGCAGATCACACGGATATCTCAAGTTTCACAAGTGTTCAGCCACATATTCCATTCAAGTCCGCAGATTGGATCTCGGCGATGTCTTGATCATGCTAAGACTTTGCCCTGGCACTTGAAACTGGAAGTGAAAAAGTCTATAAGACACACTTAATTACTTTAATATTAAAATAAAATTTAGACTGAACTAGGCTCACCGGTAAGAGAATGTATAGAGCGAGTGATGATTGATGATAAATATGATTAAAGGTTAGAACGCAACGCGTCTTATCGGCTTCAGCTACAGCTTGCTACAGCTACTCCTCCTGGAGTTAATAATTAAGTTGTAAAGCCGATACGCAGAACTTAAATGTTACGACATTCTCACCGGAGTTAAAGAGAAAAAGAAAAATCTGACTTACAGTTCAGAAGTGTAGAAAGACGGCATCAGAACATGTGTGCATACAGGTGGTCGGATTCATAAGTCACATCGATTTGCATGAGAAGATATATCCATTCACATCGTGAAGAGAAAATAATTCATTTAAACGGTAGTTATATCAAACGGTAAAACAGATTCTAGAGAATCAGAATAAATTACTAAAAGTTAAGATAAAACCCGATACTTTCCCCAAATACTTGGGAGAAAAATACCGGAAAGAGAGAGACGAAAAACGGAACTCGGCAGAAAGGCAAAAGCGCCGTACCCTACACGACGCCACACACCAAGAAGTCGTGAAGAGATGGCAACACTGAAATAATGGTTGAAATCAAAAGGGACGAAAAAGGTCTAGAAAATTAAAGAAAGAGAAGAGAAGACTTTAGATACCAAAAGGAATTTCCTAGCTGAAATAGAAGAAAATATTTGAGGAAAAGAAACAGATATATATATAAAACTGGCGGAATCGAGGAGAGAGGGAAGGTTCCTCAAGTCTCCGATAGGCAGCGGCAGGTTACGGCCCTTGGCATAGAACTAAAACAAAATATCAACAGGTTCACCAAAGTCTTACTAAAGCGACTATACAAACTCCAAAAAANATGGCCCGTGAGCTCGACGCCTGTAAATGCGTCGCCGACTCATTTTCATTTCAGGGCGAGTTTGTCTCTTCTCGCGTCAAAGAGAGTCTGGCGACCGTGATTGGTAGGAGTCTGTGTTTCAGGTCCACTTCCTTTGCCCCCGGGACTGGTCGGGGCTATGACAGGAGCTCGCGATCCCCCGGTTGTGCGACCCGCGGTCACTAGGGCCCCGGGCGCCGGTGTCAACTTTAGATACCAAAAGGAATTTTCTAGCTGAAATAGAAGAAAAGATTTGAGGAAAAGAAACAAATATATATAAAACTGGCGGAATCAAGGAGAGAGGGAAGGTTCCTCAAGTCTCCGATAGGCAGCGGCAGGTTACGGCCCTTGGCATAGAACTAAAACAAAATATCAACAGGTTCACCAAAGTCTTACTAAAGCGACTATACAAACTCCAAAAAAACCTACCACGGTACATGCTAGAAGCAACTTCAGGGGTGTTCATCGTGTCCTAGGTTGCCCATCGTGTTCATCGGGCCCATGTTAACACGTGGGGCTGCGACATCGTGCCAACTCCGGGCCCATGTTAACACGTGGGGCTGCGTCATCGTGCCAACTCCGGGCCCATGTTAACACGTGGGGCTGCGTCATCGTGCCAACTCCGGGCCCATGTTAACNTTTTGTGTTCGAATATATTCTGTTCTTGAGAATGTGTTATCTAAGTTATTAGTGAAGTACGAAGTAGAAGTAGAAGTACGAAGTAGAAGGCGGCTACGTTACACATATATTTTCCTAAATCCATTAGTTTAGCTGCAAAATGGACAAAGTTTCAATTTTAGAGTAAAAATTCTTATTTTAGCTATAAAATCCAAATCCAGTAAAAATTTGGCTTCCTATTCACTTTTTTCTAATTATGTAAATTGCACACACTTCTACTGAACACAGAAAATGTTCAGCAAATGTTCAGGATGCGACTTTTTAGCCATTATCGAACCCTGAAAACCGCATCTTTCTATCTATCATGGTTCTGGAGATATTCCGCTGCTCCATATTAGCTGGGACACCCTGTATAATATATATTCGTACTTTACTTGCTTATCTGAGGATCACTGGCTTCGGCTATACACCATCATCAGCGGAAGAGGAAGAATATGGAACTCTGTGAGTTAAATTGGAAAGAAGGATAGTTTAAATAGAGAGTAAAAGTAATGTAATAATGGGAACGGTGAGTAGAGTAAACATTTAATGAAATGAAGGGAAGATTGTACAGAAGAGGGATAAGAGACAATTACTACGTTCACACATAGTTTTGGAAACGGTTTTGAAAACGATCCGCTAGTTTAAAACACTGTATGAACGAAGATCGACGGATCGTATCGTTTATTAGATCCGCTCCACCAAAAATACGTGATCGGAACTGGGGATCGAATTCAAAACGCTCGTATGAACAGGTCGTGGAGGGGATCGAGATATCAGGTTATTTTACTTTTTTTCCACTTTTCAAGTTCTTTGTTGTTGTGAGCTTCCGTTTCTTTTTTTTAAACCTCAAAAACGTTGTTAAACAAAAGTTAATACTATAAAGAACCAGAAAATACTTTTAATATCTTGTAAATTAAATGTAAAAATACGCGGACATAGGTAACAAGAAAGAAGGTTTTACTCGTGGCGTCACCGTTATGAAATATCGAAAACAAATATTTCGATCACCTGTAGTTTTTGTTGTATAAACGCGAATCGTTTTGAAAACGAATTGGATCCGAAACGCTTTCAAAGCGATGTGTGAACGTAGTAAATGTTATCAGGTTGATGGAGAAAGGAGTAAAAACGTTCAGTCTAATAATAGTTTTGTTCTTTTGAATCCGAAACCGATCCGGTGATCCTCAAATCAAGCAAATATCGACCGTAACAATCTCTTCATATCCTACCTTACTAACTTGATTAACTTGTCATTATCCTCGATTTCACTTAATGTATGTATAAATGAATTGTATCAGTCCTTTCACAGGCCTAAGTAAGCCCTCCCCGTGCTTTTACGTTATGAATTTTTCAAGAGCGCAGTAATTTCCCTCAATCGGAGAAATGTGAGAAGATAGGATTCTCCCTGATACAATGAACAGTAATAAAGGCTCATTATTATTATTATTATTATTATATAGGTATTATAAGGTAAACCATATGTGAGAGACACCAAGGGATGTGCCACGCAAGCGTGACACATAGGAACTGTTCCAACACCAGACAAACGTCACAAAGATGTTGGCTCGGCAAAACGCCATGTCCTGCATCGTTTCGTCGCTACCGACTCATCAGGGGCCCGACGATGCCCACCCAACTCTGGACCTATA
>KZ654535.1:1616-17949 GCA_001010745.2 Gerris buenoi
ACTAGCCGTTAGGCCCGCGGTAACGGGCAGAATAATAAATATGGTTGAGAAAAAGAGCTGAGAGATAATTAGTTATAATTAAAATAGATATTTAAAGAGATATTTACTGTTTAAATAGTAAGTTTTATGCAGTTATAATTAAAACATTTAAATAGGAAGTTTTGTGCTCCGATATTTGTTACATAGGTATGGCGCAAATGGTTTAGTATCAGGCTTACTCCCAGTAGCCCCGGGTTCGATCCCAGCTTATGGCACATCAATTATTAACGTTATAATTCATTTAGAGGTGAGTCGTTGTTGTCGTTGTCGTTGTTGGGACACTACTCGATTATATAAAAGATTATATAAAGATATTATCGTATATTATTAGTGATTTCTTATCAGGTACAGTGTTGCCCGTTGCAAAAATAATTTGAAAAATATTGAATTTATCAAAATTAAAATTATTAATAACAAAATAACAACACTGTGGTCTATTTTATTAAAACCTGGCTATACACGACACCAAAAAACGACACCAGCGCACTCCTCAGATTTCCATGACTTCTTGGTCGACCTTTAGTGGAGAGCAGAGGCCCCCTAATCATAGACCTAGTGATTTTCCGCGCTGTCAACGCACTAACTTCGTTTGGGACAGACTGTTCCCGAGATGTTAGCCCGCTAAACAACAACTCTATTGTATTTAAGTTAAGACCATTCTCGAAATAAGTCTTTGATTCGACCAAAAAATATCGAATCATCTTCTGAATATCCTGAATAATCCTAAAAAAAAAATAACCAATGAGCTAATGCTTAGTTAAATAGTGTCATTCATAATGCATGAGTACATGATTTTAAGCAGCGTTATGTACCAGTCCCAAAATGTAAACAGTAATAGAAGAATTTTATGTCCATCCATTTTTGATGACTCTTTAAGAAAAGGAGTTATTGTCAGGAGTTAATGAGAATAATGAAGTTTTACTTAAGTATTGGTGTGGTTGGATGGCATGTTTTGGACGAGTGAATCAAAATGTGGATAATGGATAAGTATAAGATAAAAGATTTAAAAAATTGTTTTTCTGTCTGTCTGTTTGGCGGAGAGTCACTTGAGTAAAGCTTGACCGATTTAAATATATTTTGGCGGTTATGAAGACCTTTACACGGCATTAATCGTCGGCTGTGATTGATTTATTTCTCATATATAGCGATTTTATAGAATACGATTTTATTTTAAATTATGAGTTTATTATTCAATTAAAGCTGTTAAAAAAATAGTCAGCTAAATAGTATGGCACTTAACATGCTCGTGTCGTATTTCGTTTTATTTAACAACCATTCGTTTTATGCTTTTACAACCATTCATTGAAAGTTTTAAAAAATAAGGGGGAAAATATAATCACGTTAAAATTAAAGCGTTTTCAGCGTCCGAAAACGCTTAGCTAACAAAAAGGTCGAAAAAAAGCCCGGGTCGGCTCGGTCTCGCTCGACGTTTAATGTGAATAGACCCATGATGATACATGTATTGGTTTCTCAAGCGGAATCAGCCTCGCACGGTCTCGCTTGGTCTCGCTCGGTCTCGCACGCAGTGTGAAAGCCGCTTAAAATGTGTTTTTTTTAAATTTTATTTTGATTTGACTCTCATAGTCTTTAAAATATTTATTGAATAAAGAGATGAAATTGCATCTTAGTTTATCGACAATGCCATAGATCTTAAAAATGAGTCAGAGGAAAAAATGTTAGTCCTTATTGCTTAAGAGCAGCTGATTCTCACCTCATTAGAAACAATGAGTCGGAAGAATGAATGTGTTATGGTTGGTGACAGGGCATTTAAAAATAACCTTTATCTCAAGTTGGGGGACTATTAGTTTAGAGTAGTCTTTTCTTCCCTGAACTCAAAAAGTAAAACCAGGGAGAGAAAGAAGGATTGCCAACTTAATTATTTTATAAATAGAAGAGAATGAATGCCTAAAGAAGTGAAATTGTTACAATCAGGTCGGCGACACTGCTTTTTCGACCTTGTTTATTGTTTATCATTGCTTAAACCTGCATCTGAATAACCTTCTATTTGAGTTTAATTGCAATTATTTTTGTTTTAATACTGGAATGTCTTATATCTGCAATTAAAAGTGCTAACAATTATTGTTATTTATTAAAATAATAAATAAAAGCTGTGCAATGTATAAAAGTGTGTATTTTATCCCTACTGGCAATAAAATATTATTTGTACCTCGCGAGTAATGTGCTATAATTCCTTCGCGATAATTATCTCCTTCGGCTGCACCTCGAGAGCTAGTTAGGGTTATCCTCTCGGCTACGCCTAGGGATTTAAGGAACATGTTTCTCAAAAACTAACTTATTCGCTCAGGAAATAATGGCTTACATTAATCCCTAGGTGCAAAATAACTATAGTATAGTTAGTTTGTGTTTATTAAATTAGTAACGTTTTCTTCAGTCATAACTTTTATAAGTACAATCGTAACAACACCCTGTCCCAGATTAATTAATTGGAATTATTTTTTAACATTTCATGTTTAAGGCTATGGAACATTACTCAAAAAGCGTTACGTATCCTAAAAACTCAGAAAAGTGTAACAGGGAGTTAAAAAGCTATAGGAGGTGGGGCAATCCAGTCTCCAGCTTTAGGGCCTTTCCCCTACCGCACTTCGCAGGGAAGAATGTCGAAAAGAGTTCCACTGGTACCAGGGAGCTGGGCAGTTGCAGGAGGTAGTCATATTGTACAAGACGTTGTACAATACGACAAGAGGGGAAAAACGGACTCGAAGGTAACCGAGGACATGTATTCGGCTACTTTCGGGTATCCCCCAATCTAGCCCCATAGCCCAGCCCTCGTCCACTACACTTTAACCTTATATCCTAAATCAAACTACCTATACCTACTACCACACTAACAATTGACATTAACAATCGAACTAGTTTTGATCTCTGAGTACTGATGTGATTCGTAAGAAAATTTTATAGTTTATCGAAAGTAGCGTGCAGTAGCCCTACATTAATTTGAAAAGACACCAATATGCGTTACTAAAAAAACGACTCCAAAACGTTACTTAAAATGTCTCACTGTCTTGCAGACTCGTATACAAGCATTTTTTTTAACTTCTTAGTTTAAGACCAAGCAGGGCTGGTGCTCAGATATTCAAATTTCAAATCAATTTTCATTGACACCCCTACGTCCATTTGTGGACACACTGTATAAATAATGTTGTGTTTGCAAGAAAGGGTTGGACATAAAGAAAATTTACTAGCATTAAAAAAGAATATTTTTTTATTCATAGACATTTTAAATCACAAGACAGATCGACAGATTATAATGCTAATTAAAATAAAAATATGAAATTTATAAACCATAATGTTACAATAAAAAGTCTAAGACACCAATTTTTTAGTTTTGAAAAGCGTCATAAGCTAGAATAAGTTTCATATCAGTTCTTGTTTCAATTTTAAGAAAATTCTAAGACAGTGGTTTGTTTCAAAATGGTTTTCTTTTTTTAAGGGTAGCAAGGTTTTTATTTTTGTTTCTCAGGGGGTAAAGTGAAATCTTGCCACTTCTATCTCTTACATATTTCATGTTTCTGCCTCGAGGTATGAGGCAAGTTCTCGTTCGATTTACTTCTCTTACCTGACTTCAGAACAAACCGAGCAAAAACCGAACAGCTTTCCTTGTAGAGAAAACATAGTCTTTTCTTCCCTGAACTCAAAAAGTAAAACCAAAAAGTAAAAGTTGGAAGAACAAGTAAAACCAGGGAGAGAAAGAAGGATTGCCAACTTAATTATTTTATAAATAGAAGAGAATGAATGCCTAAAGAAGTGAAATTGTTACAATCAGGTCGGCGACACTGCTTTTTCGACCTTGTTTATTGTTTATCATTGCTTAAACCTGCATCTGAATAACCTTCTATTTGAGTTTAATTGCAATTATTTTTGTTTTAATACTGGAATGTCTTATATCTGCAATTAAAAGTGCTAACAATTATTGTTATTTATTAAAATAATAAATAAAAGCTGTGCAATGTATAAAAGTGTGTATTTTATCCCTACTGGCAATAAAATATTATTTGTACCTCGCGAGTAATGTGCTATAATTCCTTCGCGATAATTATCTCCTTCGGCTGCACCTCGAGAGCTAGTTAGGGTTATCCTCTCGGCTACGCCTAGGGATTTAAGGAACATGTTTCTCAAAAACTAACTTATTCGCTCAGGAAATAATGGCTTACATTAATCCCTAGGTGCAAAATAACTATAGTATAGTTAGTTTGTGTTTATTAAATTAGTAACGTTTTCTTCAGTCATAACTTTTATAAGTACAATCGTAACAACACCCTGTCCCAGATTAATTAATTGGAATTATTTTTTAACATTTCATGTTTAAGGCTATGGAACATTACTCAAAAAGCGTTACGTATCCTAAAAACTCAGAAAAGTGTAACAGGGAGTTAAAAAGCTATAGGAGGTGGGGCAATCCAGTCTCCAGCTTTAGGGCCTTTCCCCTACCGCACTTCGCAGGGAAGAATGTCGAAAAGAGTTCCANAGAACAACAAAACACTGTGCCAGAACAACAAAACACTGTGTCCAGAACAACAAAACACTGTGCCAGAACAACAAAACACTGTGCCTAGAACAACAAAACACTGTGCCTAGAACAACAAAACACTGTGTCCAGAACAACAAAACTCTGTGCCAGAACAAAAAAACACTGTGTCCAGAACAACAAAACACTGTGCCCAGAGCAACATTGTACCTCAAATGAAATGTAACCAAGACAAATTATCATGATGTTAGTATCATGTTCGACTATCCCAAGTCTATGTTATGTCAAATTTAATTCTATTAAACTATTCATACGTGTTCGAGAACATACTAAAAGATTTACCCAATAGATCGGATAACAAAGAAATAATTTATCATAAAAATCAATCGAAAACTATAAATTATCTCTCCTATATTAGGCAAGATTATTATTTTACCCTGCATGGCCCGCATAACATTTTTGTTGTATAGGTTTAGTATGAGATGTCTCTTCCATTTTACCTTCACATTGTTATAATATTATCTATTATACTGTAAGTATGTATATTTTTACACATTTTGTGTGTACATAGATGGAAGAGAAAAATTATTGTGATGGCTGTGATTTTTTTTCTTTAATTGTGAAATTTTGAGGTGTTGATAGATTAACACATTTTGAGGTCCCTATCCCCAAAATTGATTTTAAAAATGACAATGTGCTGCCTAACGTCTCTTCAGATGTGTGGAAAGTTTTATTAAAAGTTTATTAAAAGTGGTAGTTTCTCCCGTTATTATTATCAACCCATAAAATTTGAATATAACCATGTAAGTGGCTTTCTGAAAAATACGCTCCTTATAAAAAGCTATAATTACGAAGGGTGATATTATAATAATAATAATAATAATAATAATAAATAATAAATTTCGTTAACCTATGGCATGATCCAGTTTTGAAATAAATTACTTTTTAATCAATTTGTAAAATTTTTAACAACTATTTCTTTGTTAACGTGTTAACAGTTCAATTGTATATTGAAAATTTTGATGATGCATCATCATAATCTATTGTCCCACTTCGTAATATTGTTATATTGTGAATTACAATGACGATGTCTCTCAAATCCGAAAGTGCTTTGTGTGTTTTTGAATGACAAGAGCTTCTAAACTCAAAGGAAGGTAGGCACTGAAAGATATTACTCAAGATACGAGCATGAAAACGCACTTTCAAGGAATCACCTTCAAACAGATTTGCCTTATTTGATAATGTTTATCCATCTTGAAAAGCTTCGAGAATAGAGAATAAAATATTATCTTGAGATTGAATCGGATATAGCAGATCATGTATACGTGTATACAGGGCAATTAAAAAAAAAAAAAAAGAACTTGCCAGCAAGTTATTAAAAGGGTTTTGTCGGTCATAAGAATTAATTATAATTATATATTTTTTTAAACAAAAACATCTATTGTTAACTTTTAAAAATCAAGATGTGCATATATTATTATTCTTTACTATCTTCGGTATGCGCTTATTGAATTCTTTTAGGGGTAAAATGGCCGCCAATTTGGAAACAAAATATATTTTTGTGAACCAAATTTCAATACCTTTCAAATGATACCCAACTTCGATTTTTCAAATCACAAAAATTTTGGGGCCCCCTAGTTACGCCCCCCTAAAAATTCTAAAATTTTACTTTTTTTAAATCAACTCCTGGAAATTTTATTGGACTACAGAGATTTATATTTATGTATTTTTGCCTTATTTTAGGACCTATTCTAATGGGGTAGTGCAGGGGGGGTAAATTTTGGGTTTGTTTGAATTTTTTGGGGGGTAAAATGGCCGCCATTTTGAAAATGCGATACATATTTGTAATCTACATTTCAATACCTTTGAAATGATACCCAACTTGAAAATTACAAAAAATGTAAAATATTGCGCGGTGATCGCAATTGATCGCAGATCGCAGAAATTTGGAGTGTTAAAGTTCGCAATAGGTTTTCTGTTTTTGGGCAAAATATTTTAACTTATATACCAAATTTCAAGTTAATAGCGTCAGTAGGTTGGGAGATATTATCCAAGTTGCGACGGACGGACGGACGAACTACCAAAAGCATAAGGGTTTCAAGGACGACCTCGAAACCCAAAGAATGATCAAATGAATGATTCCATGATCAAATATTTTGTAAGTAAATGTATGAATCAGAATGTGAGAGTGGCTATTTGAAAGATTAAGTTTCAGATGGTTGCCGCGTGACCGGCGCGGCGCCAGGTGCATCGGTCTTCTATGAACCCTCAGATGTTTGTTTCAAAATTTGGTTTCTATTTTCAATATGGCGGGTGACTAAAACAACTTTTGCTTAAAACTTGGCCAGTTTCTGATTATAAAAGTTTTTTACTTTTTGTGTTTTTCCTATACATACTACTACATCTACAAGTATACCAAATTTATAGTTTCTAGTTATTGTGGAAGTCACTTATAATTTTAATGATGAGTAAGTAACTCAAATGCCAACTTTAAAACTCTCCTTTGTTGTAAAGGGTAAAAAGTAAGGGCTAAATGTTTTTCAGTGTCCTAAGCTACGAGTACTGAGGCCTAATCTATGTTTAAAATTTCAAAAGCCCATCCATTGTAAGAGAAAGCAGAGATATGAGAATGACAAAAATTGGGTCGAGATAAGATTGATAAAGATACACACTGCTTGAACTTGGTCTTAAGCATTGCCGTACGATCAGACGCAACTTAGGGGATCTATACTATGATAAGGTAGGTTTGTTTTCATGCAATCACGCACTAAGGCGCAACCAACTTCCTTGCCCCCAGGCCACCCAACATCAAAATTTTAAATTGGAATGTATGAATTTGACAGCAGATTTGGATTCTATAATGAAAAATAATAAAATTTGACTTGAAACTAATTTTCTATCTCCAATATGTTCCCCCCTATAGAGGGATCAAAGATAGAAAAATAACTCCCTGAAAATAGTAAAAAAAAAATAAAACTTATTTCGTTGTAATATCTAAACGGTTTGAGATAAATTAATGAAACTTGGAGGAACTGTACCATGTAAATGAACGTTTTAATTCATCCACTCGCGATCTAAGATAAACCACCCTTTTACCCCAGATAAACCACCCTTTTACCCCAGGCTACCGAACCTAAAAAATTCAAATTTGATAGAGTATTTTTGATAGTTGGTAGATTTAGAATCCTTGAAAAATTATAATAATATTTTACTAATCCACTATTTTTATACTCTTGCCCCATATAAGGGGCAACATATTAGAGGCAGAAAAATAGTACTTCTTTAGATTGTTACTCCCCTCTGTTTTTTAGGATATAAACGGTTTTGACAGAATAACTATTATGTCAAAGGGATGTTAAGTCCAATGTATGTCCAAGAATATCACACTTGAGTTTTTATAAGGGGAGTAACAGTCTAAAGAAAAACATTCCTTACACCTTCGTTAGATTGTTACTCCCCTCTGTTGTTCTTATAAAGGGAGTAACCATCTAAAGAAGTGCTGAAAAAAAAAAATGTTCAGGATAAAATATTGTTATTTTTTTGCCTTAGATTAAAAATCGACTATTAAAAATACACAATCAAATTTAAATCAACTCTTTTAAATCAATTTAGTAATTGTCATTTTAAGCATCTTAACCCTAAAACTCGACTTTTTCCAGATATAAACCAAGTCTAGGGGTGCTTATATTTCTTAAATGGTACCTTAATAAACTATTATTTCATACTTAAAATATATACCTAGAAATTAATCTTAAGTATATTGTCATATTTAGTATCACATTATTTTGAAATGTTATATTTATAATCATAATTTACAAGTACTGCCTTGCTGCCAGCTTACCTCAATAAGAAACGCCGTTTTCTAGGGATGGAAAAAAGTAAAATATAGACACTCGTAGAAATGTTAAAGGACAGACGGACTAAAAGAGAGATATAAGACACAGACATATTTAGATATGAGCTAAGAATGAACATAGAGAGATATGAGATACAGCAAGATTAAAAGAGAGATCTGACACACAAACAGATTAAGATATAACATTTGAAAGATGATTGAGAGATATGACATATACTGACAGATTAAAAGAGAGATATACTAGGCATCGCGTGGATCTATCATTGAAGCGAGCGTATAGTAATAAATATGTGTGTTTTAACGATCTTTATTAATTTAGAGCAGTGTCGCTGTTGGTTTTACTACAAAATGTTCGTCTCATCAAATAGATAAAGTTAGAATTTTACCCGTCCTAAAATTCTAATTTTAATTTTGATGCGCAAGTTTACGCGAGCGTTGCGCGCGAACGCTTGGACAGACAACGTTGCCCAATGAACTCGTCCTGAGCATTGGTAAAATGAACATGTGTACCAAATTTCATCTAAATCGGTCAACTTTTACTTAAGTTATCGTCGTACGTTTTAGACACAGACACACAGACAAACACCCAGACAGACAGACACGGAGCATATTTCGTTGAATGTAAGAAGCTCGACAAGACAAATTAAGATAGGACAAGACAGAGACAGAATAAGATAGGATGAGCTACTGACTGATTAAAAGAGAGATATGAGCTACAGACAGATTAAAAGATAGTTATGAGATACAGACAGATTAAAAGTGGAGATTATGAGATACAAACATATTAAAAGGGAGATATTATGAGTTACAGACAGATTAAAATAGAGATATGAGATATAGTAAAAACGTTTACTAATAAAACTCCGTCTGAAAAGAATTTGTATTATACTTAGAATTTAAAGACAAAGCAAAAAATAGCAGTGCTTCAAAATACTCACTATTCTTCCGGTAAATTGAGCTCAGAATAAATTTACATTTTTAGACCAACCAAAATCGAACCTATTTTATGCTTTAGAGGACACAAATAACTTTTATTAAAAAAAGTAAAAAAACATTTTGTTTATTATTTTTACTGCTAAATATTGTAGTAAACTTTCCATTAGACATTTCACATAAACTTAATATGTTGAAGAAGCTTAATGTCTTCAGATTTATTGCTCGGAAAATAAACGGGTTTGCGGAGTCGAGATAGAAAGTTTTGCCAGAGTGGTAGCAGCCGTAAAGTTACGTCCTTGGACCCCGATCCTCGTTAAACTCGAGTTTGTTTCTTTACAAAACAAAGCAAAGACCCTTATCTTGAAAAATAAAACCCAGTTTTATATATAAAATGATCAAAGGAGGAAAAATAAAACTTTCTTTTATCAATAAACAAAATCTGAAATAAACTATTTACGAAACAATTATAAACAAATAACTAAAAGTGATCAATAAATGAAGATGCTCCTTTGGCACATAAATAAATAAAAAGCGAACAAATTTGTCTAATTATAAAGTATGCCTCAACCCAACTAAATGTTTCAAAGAGATACTCAGAAAATTTTTACATGTACTTGATTTTCCTCATTAACTCTAATAAATACATGATAGTTTAAAAAATAAATAGACTGCCAATTAGTGTGGCACATAGCTTCCCCGCATCCAATCATGTACTTTATTGCTGTATTAACATTAACATTATTGTTATATTACTTTATTGGTACATTGGATATTGTATAAAAACTATTAATAGTTTTAGCGGTCTTTAACACTTTGTAGCGGTGTCGCTGTTGGTGTTACTAAAAATTATATTTGAAAAAATGTTTGTCTCATTGAAAAGATGGTTTGATTTTTTTCCCCGGCTTAAATTTCCAATTTTAAATTTGAAGTTCACGTTTACGTGAGCGTTACGCGTGAACGCTTGGACGGATAACGTTGTCAGACCGACAGACAGACAGACACGAGACCAAAAATGTTTCCTGATGTCTGAAACGGATTTCTGTCTTGGAATTTTTAAAATCGGAGACAAAAGGTTTTCGTTCTCAAAAGTGAATATATCCATTTATATTCTAAAAAAATCTGCCAATGAGTACGGCACATAGCTTGATCGTCATATTTGTTGATTTTTAATTATATTATGCTTCTACAACCTATTATTGTCATATTTATTTACTTTCGTACATCGTACTCGAAACCCTTATGCCGAAGTAATATGTCTGTTTCCGTTGTCGGTCGTACTTTGGTTATCCCCTGAACCGTTCACGCTAGAGCTAGAGATGTGAAATTTAAAATACTGGCGTAACTTTTTGACACCACACATTGGAAAAATATAGATAAGTTAAACATTTAATAGGCTCATGCGTAATACGCCAATATATACATAGCTTATTTATTATTTTATTTTTTTTAATTTATGAGATGGGTATCAAATGAAAGGTACGGAAGAGTAGATTAGAAATATATTATGGCATGTTATCGTTGGACCTGGTTTTCTCCCCGGGTCTGACAGCACTTATTTTTTTGTAAACCAATGTTTTTGTGCATTTTGATTGTTAATCACTCTCTCGTCGTGTTGTCGCGTCAAATAAATACGTTTATCTTTGATTGATACGTAATATAAACACTGTATCTCTGTTTAGATTCGTAGAAAGTGATTCATTACACACCTGTATTAATTGCGCATGCGTGTCTCATAGTTTTGAAGAATTCCTCTTCTTTACCACTCTAGCGCCGTAAAGAAGAAGAATTCTTAAACTTTACGTACGATTAGCGAGTTTGTTTACATTAAACATAACTAATTTGATGTTTATTTAATAAAAGTAGCTGTTTGTATCGAGTTTTTTTGAAAATAGATGAGGAGAATAATACGCCTTCCGAAATAATTAATTCGACACAAAATACAAGTAATAAATTGATGTCATCTTTATCAAAAGAGAAATACGAGCTTACATACAGGAAGTTTATTATTTTTTTCTGTATTTATTATTAAAATCTAACAATCGTAGATAAAGTACGGTACGCAACTCGTGCGAAAACGGCATTTTGCATTGCTCGTGTGGTTTTACTACCCTCGCTGTCGCTCGGGTGCAAACTCCACACTCGCATGCAAAATGCTACTTTCCACACTCGACGCGTAATGTACTATTATTTATTATATGTGCGTAGCTCGAGATGTTCCTTTCTGATATAATATGCTAGTCCATTAGTTATCACTGCTGTTCTTTTTACCGTCAATATTCTCCTATAACAGCTAGTCCAAAAATTACGAAGAAAGAAAGAATTATGCAGAGTTCAATTGAATAATGTCCTAGAATTATGAAGAATTTCTGCTAATATCTTATGGTGGGACGGTGAAAATAGCAAGGGAGAAATTTCAATTTCTATAAATTGCAAATTTTGTGTGCGCTCATGCGCAGTAAAACATTTTAGGGTATCAAATTAAAGCTGTTGAAAAGTGGATTTGAAACATAATTGACATTTTATGACAATTGTCCAAAATCGGATGAATATACTTTTAAAGTTGTTAATATAATTTTTTTAAAAAAACTATCAGCAGATTTAGAAGAGAAGCCGAAGCAGAGGAAGGTTACAATTTATATGGGACTATCAATAGGCTAATTGTAACCTACCGTCAAAATTTCATTAAAATCGGACAAGTCGTTTTTAAGATCAAAAAATGTTCACTTATGTCTGAAACTAATTTCTCTTGGATTTTTTGGATTTAAATTTCGCCATTCAGAAGAATCTCAATGGTCGCGTTACCTGAACCAATAATTGTGACCTACCATTTAAGTAATGCTGCATTGCAGTAATTTTTAAGATATGCTGCTTCGCAAAAATGTCGAAGTACAGACGGACGTCGACGTACAGACACTTTACCAAAAATTTTGAATAATGTCTGACACTAATTTCTCTTTTAGATTTTTTGGAATTTGGAGACGAAAAATCCGCTGTGTGAAAAGGATCAAAATTCTTCTGTTACGTCGATGAGCTCGCAAGTTAAAAATGAATTGATCTGCATACCAAGCATGGTTACAATTAATTAGGACGTCACATGCATCCTATACCAAATTGCTTATTCGCATAAAAAGGTCGTTAAAATAGTCGATTACTCAAATCTCAGAATAAATTATAAGAACTAAAAGTAGAGAGCTTTGTCTCCACGTCCATTACAGAAAAAAATTAAACAACGAATTCGTGACATTAGTGTTTTTTTAAACAGGAAAAAAATTGTTTGCAAAACGCTTTTGAATCTTTTATCCTTGTTGCAGCGTAAAATCGTTATTTTGTGGTAACCCCAGCGTCCTGTGTGCGAGGAAGCATTTTAAACTCAGTAGCAATTAGAAAATACCCCTCACTAATCACTAATGTGTACACTTTAGAGATAGAACATACGTATTTTTACAGTCGCTAATTCTTCTCTACAGATACAAACCTATAACAAGAGATTTCCCATTAAATTGCAGTAGAATAGAAGTAGGTAATACTCCCAAGTCCGATCCTTATAAGTCGAGCCATTTCCAAGTTGTGGCTTTTTTCCCCACATCCTCTCTAAGCCTTTAACTTGCTATAAAAGGTTTTACCTGCATTCAGGGTTTTCTAAAGACTTCTTACCCCAAGTATTTTCTAAGTCCCTCTTTTTCTAAAGATTCCTATTGACTTCCATTGCAAACTCAATCTTAATATTTTATCAGTATAAGCCTTATCAATTCAGGACAGTTACTTTCAGTTTATTAACAATATTGCTTCCGATCATACTGAAGGTAACGGAAGCATTGTTTTCAATTTTGAGAACGAAAACGTTTTATGTCTCCGATTTTAAAAATCCCCACACAGAATTCCGTTTCAGACATCAGGGAGCATTTTTGGTCTCGTGTCCGTCTGTCTGTCGGTCTGTGCGTCCGCGAATCCTGAAATGTGTGACGATAACTTGAGTAAATGTCGACCGATTATGAGGAAATTTGGCAGATATGTTCATTTTACCAATGCCCAGAATGAGTTCGTTGGACAGCATTAACCGTTCAAAGAGGTTGAAGTCCAACGTTTCGCTTCCACTACAGGAAGCATCTTCGTCGGAACACCGACGAATACATCAACTTCCCGATTGCGGATTAACCTGACTCACGGTTCCCCCGGGGAATCCAGGTATGATCTACGTTCCAGAAAACTATTATAAATACTCCGTCCTTCACTCCAGTCGTCAGTATGTCTTGTTGTTGCTTCAATAAAACATGCAGTACACCCCTGGAGACGTAGCGCTTCCACTACTGGAAGCATAGAGTGGACGCCTCTTCAACCTCTTCGTGACGCGGATTTTACTAGAAAACACAGCTGTTAATTATTCATAAATTGATGCGTTCACTAGTATTTGTTTAAAATAAGATTAATAGATATTATTTTAATAAGTAGTTGAGGCGTTAAAATTGCAAAGGAGGTAAGAGATAATAATTAAGTTAAAGTCAACTATATAACATGTATTATTAATTACATTGTCTTAAACATTTTATAAATAAAAGATGTTTATAATATTTGTATAACTATTTATTTATTTATTTTATTATTTGTGCGGCAGATATCAAAACGAAATTTAGTAGAAATATTTTTCTTATTAAGGAGATATAATTTCACCGCCATCGCTTAAATTTGGCAGATTCAGCAAAAAGGTTAATATGGTCACAAATATATTATTTTCCTGGCGATTGCAGCACAACTGCATGTAAGGGCTGACATTTTAAGCGATTTTCGACTCTTTATCTAGAAAAAGTGTTGGGGAGTTATGCCTGACACTGAGTCAACTATATTTATCCTTGTGGTAAGAAAAAGTAAAAACTAAAAAAATTAATGATTAAATAGTTATTTACGCACCAAGGGAGGAAACAAAGTCATTACTCCTTGAGCGTTATTGTTGGTTCCTGAGGCGTAGCCGAGGGAACCATACTGACTAAATCTCGAGGCGAAGACGAGGGAGTTATTTAGTTGGTTCCTGAGGCGCAGCTATTATTTCCATTTTATTTTAATAATAATTTATTTTCCATTTTATTTTAATCCCGAGGCACAGCCGAGGGTGTTAAATATAGCGAGGGTGCTATGACTTTTTGCTCCCGTGGTCCGTACAAGATTTTTCCTCCAGAAGGGTGGAAAACAACACAAACAAACCTAAGATTTCGATTTATCAATTTATTTAGGTATTAAAAACTAAGTTTACAAATGTTTATACCTTTAATTTGTTTAACGACTTTTAAAAACAAAACAAAAAAAAAGTTTTATAACATCTTATTGTAGAAAAAAATAATGTAAATTAAATGTGCAATTCATCAATTCCAACTATGTTTTCTTTGATTTCTATAATAACTTAAAGTTATTATAGAAATCAAAGAAAACATAAAAAATTTTCCTCGGGCCCCTAAAAGCGCGGGGCCCGGGGCGGTTGCCCCTGCCTAAGGGCGGCCCTGATAACTTTCAATAACTATGTAATTATAATAATAACTCTATAACTCAAATGTTTAATAATACACAAAATGTACTACAAAATGACTAACTGAATAATATTTAATTTATTTGTGTTTATCTCTAAAATACGAGAAATCAAAAACAATAATATAACCTGATGGGATGTAACCTACCTCTTTTCTACAAGGACTCTTTTCTATAAGTTTTGTTTAAACTCAGTTATGAAGTCATACGACATTTTAAAATGACGATAAAAATTAAAGTATCACGGCAATCAAAAGTACGTGTCATTTAAACTCTGTAATATTTAATAAAAAAGCTTTTAACCTGTCGAGTCATTGAGTTAAAAAAAAATGCTATTAGTTACGAAACAGGCAACACTGATTTTTTTAAGAATAATAAGTTGGCTCTACTGTTACTTTCCACCACGATTTTTACTTTCCGCCACGATTTCTACTTTCCGCCACGATTTTCACAACTAGGCTGTAATGGGATCCTTTCCTCCCTATAAACTAGGGTGGAAAGTTAATGATTCCTCCCTTCTGGAGGAAAATTACATTTATTTAAGTATAAAAATTGCAAAACATTATTTACAAAAAGTTAACCTACATTGAATATGTGTGTGTGTCTAATGATAAAGCAATCCTTAAACATAAAAATAAAAAATATTCTACGTATTAATTTGATAATGGGGGAGAAAAGTATATAGACGATATGACCTGCCAAGAGCAGGAGCGTTTAGTAAACAGCACAAGATTAATGACAGAGACATTTTTCCAGCTTTACTTCCCAGCCATGTTAAAAATATAATTAGTAGCTTCATACATATACATAGCTTATGTGCTAACTTAATAAATTATTCACAGGTTATTACTCTTAATAACCACTAAAATTTTGAATTTAAAATTATTGCTAAAATAAATTGTTGTGTATTTGTGTACATATACGTTAAATTTAATTCATTTTTGTGATCAATTTAAGTATTATTATTAATGTGCCATTTTTAAATAATAAAATTATATCAAAAAAGGTTATATCCGAGAATTTATTAATTATTATGAAATTATATTAAGCAGTTGGTTTGTGCTTGTGGTAAAATTATTGAGACATTCAATTTATACTTATAAGTTTAAAAGTTTTAAGATGTTAATGTTTGCAAGTGAGATTTAATTATTTAAACTATAAACAGTATTTCTACGGATGAAATTCCAAAATAATTAAATTTTAGAAGAAAAGTTACTCTTCAATAAAATCTCCGGCTTGTTTTTAAATGAAGATTTATACAGGGTGGGCCAAAAAAAACCGCACTTTTTTGAACACTTATTGCTCAGCTTCTGTAGTAGATAGAGATATGGGGTTTTCGGGGTCTGAAAACTACATTCTTCTACTTTAAATTTCATATCTATAACTTTAAAAACGATTAGGTGAAAACCACGCAATGACGGTTTGAAATAGGTTCTTTAAAAAAGTCGTTGTCCGGGTAGTGATCTTGTCTGATATTATAGTTTTGATAGAATAAATTACCA
>KZ654539.1:7446-26295 GCA_001010745.2 Gerris buenoi
AACTATACTTGTTGCTGTATAGTTTTTATTCCTTCTCGTGTGGCCCCTCTGTATAGTAATATTTCTGTATGTATAGCGTATAATACAACTATAGGATAGTAAACTATAAGAATAGCCAACTAAAACTAGAACTCATGTCGGCATAAATGCTAGTTTACTATAGCTATAGTAAAAACTATACGCTAGTTTTCTATACCGTGTGTTTTCACCTTAACTCCTAGTCTATAAATAAGCTATTAAATTAAAGTTGTGGCGGACCTGGAATAGCCTTGCTCCCTTAACCTGGGTTTTGTTTTGTTTACATTGTATTTTATATTTATTTGTTTCTGTTTTTTATTATTGATTTAGGCGATCGTGTCAACTAAAACAAAATATAATTAATTCATCGACAGTTTAATTTGTTTCTAATTTATCTTTATGGAGGAAGAAATCAAGAGCGGCCTGACAGGAGTGGACGAAAAGAACGAGTCGCAAGCTAGAGTGGGAACACCGTCGGTGGCGAGAGTGGCAGTCAAACTACCGGCGTTCTGGAAAGGAAATCCTGCACTCCGGTTTGCACAGGCAGAGGCCAACTTTAGGGCAGCCGCTATTTCGCTCGAAAATACCAAATTTGACATCATTGTGGCAGCTTTAGATCAAGACGTAGTGACGCACGTAAGTGATCTACTCCTTTCACCCCCTACCAATAATGCTTATTTAAAACTAAAAGAGCGTTTAATAGCTTCTTTTGCTGATAATCAGGCCACTCGTCTTAAAAAGTTAATTTCTGGAGTTGAACTAGGAGACTATAAACCCTCACATTTGTTGCGAAAAATGAAAGAGCTTGCCCAGAACCAATTCCCAGACGACGCACTTAAAATGTTATGGCTACACAAACTCCCTTACAGCGTTCAACAAATCCTAGCTGCTAGCGACTCGTTGACACTAGATCAATTATGTACTATTGCCGATAAAATAATAGATATCAGGCCCGAAGTTTGTTCGATGCAGAGTTCTGGGAAATCTCCCAGTCCACCTAGTGCTGATCCTGCGCTGGTTTCCATGTTTCAAGACATAACCAAGCAATTAGATTCGCTAGCTGTTAGAGTTTCAGAAATCGAAGGGCCCCGACAACATCCACCTCGTGATCGTTCTAGAGCTGACAGATCAAGATCACCACCACATACCCGTCAGGTACACAACCCCGAGATATGTTGGTATCACAGTACATTTGGTACGAAGGCATTTAAGTGCAAGGCACCCTGCAAACATCGAGAGGGAAACGGGCAAGGGAGTGCGTAAATGCGGCTTACGACACCGCCCAACTTTCCAGCCGCCTTTTTATTGTGGATAAGCTCTCGGGTCACAAATTTCTTATTGATACAGGCTCCGATATTTCGGTTATACCACCCACGGCAAAAGAACGAGGTTATCCGGTTTCTCGGTATTTATCAGCCGCCAACGGTACGAAAATAGCTACTTATGGTGAGAAAACAATCATTCTGAGTCTCAATTTACCTCGGAAAATTAAGTGGAATTTTACGATAGCAGACGTTTCTCACCCGATTATTGGCGTTGACTTGTTAGTTCACCATGGATTTTTATTAGATCTACGCAACAAGCGAATAGTAGATCAGCGCCAACGTTCTGCCACAGGTGAAGTTACATCACTCCCTTCGCTCGAATTATCATCAGTGGATCAAAACAGTTCCTGCGGTAAGTTGCTGAAAGAGTTTCCATCCATCACAAGTTCAACTAATTCTTACCGTCAGCCAATTCAACACGACACCGTTCATTATATCGAAACCGAAGGCCCTCCAATCTCGAGCAGGGTAAGGAGATTAGCTCCAGAGAAATTTAAGGCAGCAAAAGCGGAATTCGATAAAATGTTAGAAGAAGGGCTAATACGGCCTTCTCGAAGTCCTTGGTCTAGCCCCCTTCATCTGGTCCCAAAAAAGACCGATCATGGCGACCGTGTGGAGACTATCGTCAGCAAAATGCCGCCACACTACCAGACAAATATCCTGTCCCACACATTCAGGATTGCAATAACTTTCTTTATGGCAAGAAAATATTCTCGAGCCTAGACTTAGAAAAAGCGTACCATCAGATCCCAGTCACAACTAAGGACATTCCGAAAACAGCAATCGCTACACCGTTTGGTCTGTATGAGTACTTATTTATGCCGTTCGGTCTCCGAAACTCAGCGGCTACTTTTCAACGTTTTATTCATGAGGTAGTTCGTGGTCTCAACTTCGTTTTTGTCTACTTAGATGACCTCATTATAGCTTCCGACACGCTAGAGCAGCACTTACAGCACTTACTGCAGCTATTCGAAAGATTAAAACACTATGGTATAGGTATCAATGCTGCCAAATGTACCTTAGGTGTTCCAGCTTAGAGTTCTTAAGCCATTTAATCTCTGAGAAAGGTATTGCTCCACTTCCATCTAAAGTTTTGCCCATTATCGACTTTCCTAGACCCACCAACGTGGCCGAACTAAGATGGTTCCTAGGTATGGTAAATTTTTATCATAGATTTTTACCAAAAATAGAAAAATTACAGCTTCCATTAAATAAAGAGTTGTCGGGACGGCCTAAGCGTGATAAGAAACCTTTAATATGGACCAAGGAAATGACACACGCTTTCACATCTTTAAAAGAAGCTCTCCCATCAGCAACTCTGTTGTCGCACCCTTCTCCAAATGCTCCACTTTCCATTACTGCAGATGCATCCAACGTAGCTATCGGAGGGGCGATCCATCAGCTTATAAACGGCGTTCAGCAACCCCTCGGGTTCTCTTCAAAGAAACTCTCTACTGCTCAGGTGAAATACAGTGCGTATGCTAGAGAGTTTTCAACTATCAAACATTTCCGGTTTTTCTGGAGGGTAGAGAGTTCCGTATTTACACGGACCATAAGCCCTTAACCTTCGCGTTCAAGCAAAATCCAGAGAAAGCGTCGCCACGGCAATCTCGCCAATTGGATTTTATTTCACAATTCAGCACCGATATACATTATCTACCCGGTATAAGTAATCACGTGGCAGACGCACNAGACCTTAGGCCAAAGCCTACATCGGATAACAGCAAACACTCCTACTACGTTCCTAAAGCGCTGGGCTCAGCAAGTCATGTGTTCTTTAGAGTCGATGCAGTTAAGCGACCCCTACAACCTCCTTACCAAGGTCCTTACCGCGTGCTGAAGAGGTTTGACAAGGCGTACAAAGTCGACATCAACGGCAAGCCAATCACTATCTCGATTGACCGTCTTAAGCACATCTAGACCTTAGTGATGACAAAAAGGTACAACCACCTGAAAATACACAGAGACTCGACCTCACAGTTGACACAGGGACGGCTTCAAGATCTTCATCCCAGCCCCAGGCACCAGGATTGTCCATTCCCGCTCCACCACCATGCTCTCCTCTTCGCTCTGCCATGCGCAAAGATAACTACACTGGTTCTGGGCGTAGGGTTCGTTTTCCGGACTATTATTCTGGCTAGACGCTTTTCTTTAGGAGGGGAGTACTGTGGCGGACCTGGAATAGCCTTGCTCCCTTAACCTGGGTTTTGTTTTGTTTACATTGTATTTTATATTTATTTGTTTCTGTTATATTATTGATTTAGTCGATCGTGTAAACTCAAACAAAATATAATCAATTCATCGACAGTTTAATTTGTTTCTAATTTATCTTTATTTATATATTGGGTGTACTCTACAAAGGACCCCCATACAGTAAAATAAGGTTGTTTTGTCTACCCCCCCCCCTTAACCCTATTTTTCGGCCCCCAAAATGACAAACATTTTCTTTTCCAATTCACTACTCGTTTAAAATGACAAACATTTTATACTTTGTAAATTTTGCTGCAAAAGAGGTTAATTTTAGATGCAATGTAGACTGCAACTTTGTATACAAATATCAGCAGGGTGACATTTCTATTTCAGGTTCAGTTTGTAGAACTCTAAGAGAGGAGGTAGAGTCCAGGAATCTAGAATAGAACTCTATGAGAGAAGGTAGAGTCCAGGAGTCTAGAGTAAAACTCCATGAGAGGGTGTAGAGCCAGGAGTCTAGAGTAGACCTCCATGAGAGGGAGTAGAGTTGAGAGGGAGTAGAGTTGAGGAATCTAGAATAGAACTCCAAGAGAGGAGGTAGAGTCCAGGAATCTAGAATAGAACTCTATGAGAGAGGGTAGAGTCCAGGAGTCTAGAATAGAACTCCATAAGAGAGGGTAGAGTCCAGGAGTCTAGAGTAAAACTTTATGAGAGGACGTAGGGTAGAGCTACGTAGGGTAGAGCTACGTAGAGACGTAGGGTAGAGCTCCAAGAGAGGAGGTAGAGTCACGGCATCTAGAATAGAACTCCATAAGAGAGGGTAGAGTCCAGGAGTCTAGAGTAAAACTTTATGAGAGGACGTAGAGGCCAGGAGTCTAGAGTAGAACTCCATGAGAGGGTGTAGAGTCCAGGAATCTAGAATAGAACTCCAAGAGAGGAGGTAGAGTCCAGGAATATTGAATAGAACTCCATGGGAGAGGGTAGAGTCCAGGAGTCGAGAGTAGAACTCATATAGAGTAGGTAGAGTCCAAGAATCTAGAACAGAACTCTATGAGACAGGGTAGAGTCCAGGAATCTAGAATAGAACTCCAAGAGAGGAGGTAGAGTCCAGGAATCTAGAATAGAACTCCAAGAGAGAGGGCGTAAAGGCCAGGAGTCTAGAGTAGAACTCCGTGAGAGAGGGTAGAGTCCAGGAGTCGAGAGTAGAACTCAAAGAGAGGAGGTAGAGTCCAGGAATCTAGAATAGAACTCCATGAGATAGGGTAGAGGCCAGGAGTCTAGAGTAGATCTCCATGAGAGAGGGTAGAGTCCAGGAGTCTAGAGTAGAACTCCATGAGAGGAGGTAGAGTCCAGGAATCTACAATAGTACTCTAAGAGAGGAAGTATAGTCCAGGAATCTAGAATAGAACTCCAAGAGAGAGGGTAGAGTCCAGGAGTGTAGAGTAGAACTCTATGAGAGAGGGTAGAGTCCAGGAGTCTAGAGTAAAACTCCAAGAGAGGAGGTAGAGACCAGGAATCTAGAATAGAACTCTATGAGAGCGGGTAGAGTCTAGAGTAGAACTCTAAAAGAGGAGGTTGAGTGTAGAGTAGAACTTTGAGAGAGGAAGTAGAGTCTAGTGTAGAACTCTAAAAGAGGAGATAGAGCAGTCTAAGTGTCTAGAATTGAACTGGTTTAGTGAAGGGCTGACTTCTGGTGGAGGAGAGGAATCATATTTTCACATCACCCCACAATCGTTTGTTAAAAAATACATACAATTCTTAACATCTATGCCTAATCATTTTATAATTAGATCTGCTGAAACATGCTGTCCGTTTCTTATAAACGAACTTTATTTTTATTTTTATTATTATTTATTTTTTATTTTTTTTTTTTTCCAGATGTGCAGTCATTTCTACAGGCAGATCTCGGTGAAGACGCCGGGATGCATACTAGAGGACAAATCCCTGATTGATAATGTAAATGAATTAGTAATATGTGACTCCAGAGCCATATCTAAGAGACCGGATGCTAAAGATGTTTCTACCCTCAAAATATTACACGATAAAGTTGTGCTCGATCAAGTTTAATATAATATAATTTGTGTGTAGAAAATAAAAGAAGATATTTGACGATTTATAAACATGTTTTTAGTAGATTATATTTTCCTATTTCCTGTAGGGTGCAAAGTGCATAGTTTGGGTCTTTTCTGTTAATCCCCCCCTCCCATGCCTTTCGGGCGCTTTTTCGCATATACAAGGTTGCACCCTTTAATTTTTATGGATCATTAATAATAATTTTTATGGTACAGAAAGCTAAAAAAACATGTGCTAGATTACCTCATTTCTTATTGGCATACATACATAAATAAACACATTTTCAAGAATGTAAAAGGTTAAAAAGACACAACTTACGGCTTGAAACTCATTTTTTTTTTTTTTCGAAAGACAGTGCATGAAGTTATCAGAGAATGAAAATGACATGTCATGGCAAGATGGACAAAGACGTGAAATACTTGTAAATATTGGACTCCCAACTCTCGACGTAAAGTAGCGTCTATTAACACCAATAGGAATTAGAATATAAGGTTTTCTCTCAGAACTATATTGAGATAACAACAATATCTGCACTTCATTGTTTCGGAGACAAAGGTCAAAAAATGTGTTTCATATAGTTATTTCAATAAATAATAAGGACATTTTATCAGTATTGTATTGTATTTGACAGAGGTCGGAAAAAGTAGTTATATATGTATACCGATAAATAATAAAGTTTTCAACCTAGTGAGTGGCCTATTGTACACTAGACAGTTGTGAAATATCGTAATGACCCATAAAAGTTAAAGGGTGCAACCTTGTATACGCGAAAAAGTGCCCGGAAAGCGTGGGGGGGATTAACAGAAAAGACATCATAGATTATTACATAAACAGTTATTAACTGCATTACAACAAGACATAGATAGACATTTTGAAGACACAAATCTTACAACAATTTTGGAGGACAATGAAATATCTGTACAATAACTATTTACCTACATCAAGGACACTAACTTACTGACTAAACTATAAATCAACTAACTTTAAAATAAGCTAATAAAAATATAAGTGTATGATAAAGGGTGTAAATGACCACGAGCAGTCAGTACACCCAATTAAAACAATAAATAAATAAATAAACAGTTATTACTATCCTCTTATACTCTTGAAGCATCTTGAGCCCTAAAAGAAGATTTTTTTTTTTCTTAGACGAATAACTACGTAAACTTTTTTGAAACTAGGAACTGAATAATTATATTTCATGTTAAATGTAAAGTAAATATTTCAAAATCAATGTTTCAATACATCAAAGTGACAATGTATACAATATGATTATTGTATGCCCTGATGGGCACCCTCCCAAATGTTGACCCCATCAGTTGATTAATGTGTCTTCGACGAATTGTGCCATTTGCTGCCTTAGGAAAACCATGCACAGCTTTGTAAAAATAAGGGAATTCGCCGACAAACAAATACTCAAACTTTTATACCACGCTCTCGTAGAATCTATAATAAACTACTGTGTGTGTGGCACATAGCTTCCTCGCATCCTACCACGTACTTTATTGATTTTATACTGTTACAAGCCATTATTGTCGTGTCTACCTATTTGTTTAATTTTTTTTTAATCTGTTAAAATTGTTTGGGTTTAATTAAATTAAAGTATCAATTTTGCAAAAGTTAAAGAACGGTTGAAAGTAATCTAGGGCTAACTGCGGGCTATTTTCTATTCTATGAATAATGTTTCATACTGTAAGTCTTTAATAAAATAACGCACAAACAGTTTTGATATATGTATAATTGATAGTTTATATATACACAAGGTAAGTAGGTAAAACGATATTATAAAGTTGTGATAATCAAGCGTGGAAACAGAACCTAAGAACAGAAAAGAATCAGAAACAAGTGTGGGAGAAGGTTAAGTTAGGTAACCTCACAAGCAGTGTTGCCATCAGCCACAGACTCCCCTCCCAGTGACAACGTCTGCATAGCTTTGAGGGAATGCAACCTTGCGGCCTGATCTAGTGAACTTTGCAGAAGGGGCCACTGGTTGTTGGACAGGAGCTGGCAGAGTATCCGTAGCAGGTATAGGTGTAGTTGTCTGCTTTTCCGGATCTGGGGTTTCTGATGATTGTAGATTAGTGGACAAAAGGAAAGCCGGTTTTAATCTGTCTATAGACATAGTTTGATGACCTCTGTCAGTTTTAATTTTAAAAAACTTTTCAGAACGTGAGAGTACCTTAAATGGACCATCATATACTGGCTGTAGAGGTTTTCGCTGGGCATCGTGACGAACAAATACATGAGAGGATTGAATGAGTTCTGGGTGGATGAAAGGTTTTGACTGTGAATGGTGAGGAATTCTTATAGGCTTAAGTTGTCTGAAAAATTCTTTTAGCTTGAACAAAAATGTGGGTATATCAGATGAAATGATGGATGATGATGTAACGAAATCATATGGCAAACGTACTGATTCGCCATAGGTTAATTCAGCAGCAGTTGTGTTGAAATCTGGAACTATATACATCCGAAGCCAAAGTAAGACTAGTGGGAGTTTACGAGTCCAGTCTGCGGTCATCTGGGCTTTGAGGGCAGATTTGAGTACTCATTGCCAACGTTCTATTTTGCCATTTGCAGCTGGATGATATGCAGTGGTTTTAATGTGAGTGATGCCAAGAAGTTTAGTAAGAGAGTCAAAGAGTAGACAATCAAATTGTTTGCCTCTATCCGTGGTGATAAATTCCGGCACCCCAAAGTGAGAAATCCAATTGGTAAGGGTTGTTTGAGCAACTGTGTCTGCAGTTACATCTTTAACAGGTACTGCCTCAGACCATCTAGAAAACCTATCTACCATGGTCACCAAATATGAGTAGCCATCATCATAGGGCAGAGGTCCTACAATATCAATATTTATATGTCGAAAGCGTTGATTAACTTCATTATTATAAGTGTGAACTTCACTAGCAGTGTGGCACCATACTTTTGACTTTTGGCATGGTATACAAGTACGTGCCCAACTTGCCACATCTTTGCGAAGTGACGGTCAAACGAATCTTTCTCGTACAAGATCAATTGAGCCTTTGACACAAGGGTGAGAAAGTGAGTGTAAACTTTTGAAAATTGAATGGCGAAACTCTGGTGGTAGAAATGGTCTTAGCTTACCTAGTGAGTTCTCATATATGAGAAGTTCTCCAGATGGAAGTGAGATAGGTGAAAGTTGAAGAGAAGTAGTGTTTGATTGAAGAAGAAATTGAAGTTCAGAGTCTTGAGCCTGAGAAGTTGGAACCTCTTCAAACGAGAGTGTAGCTGGAACCTGAATAGAAGTGATTCGTGACATAGTATCAGCAGGTATATTGTTCTTACCAGGTATGTATTCAATATTAGTGGTGAATTGGGATATAAAGTCAATATAGCGGAACTGACGTGGTGATGCTTTGTCTGGCTTTTGAGCGAAGGCAAATGCTAGGGGTTTATGATCTGTAACAATCTTGAAATGCCGTGCCTCTAAAAGATATCGAAAGTGTTTAGCAGCAGAATAGGCCGCTAATAACTCACGGTCATGTACTGTAGTTACGTTGAGAGGAAGAGAGTTTCTTTGAATAAAAAGCAAGTGGTTCGAGATTGCCATCTTTTACTTGATGAAGAGAAGCGCCGACTGAAGTGTTAGATGCATCAACCATGAGAATCATAGAAAGGTCTGGAGATGGATGTGGAAGGAGAGTGGCATTGGCCAACTCATTTTTAAGGTTTTGAAAAGCTTCAACTTGTCTGTCAGTCCACATAATTTTTGAATTGTCGTTTTTCTTATTGCATGAAGTCAATTCGAATAAGATGTGTTGGGTGTCAGCACTACGAGGTAAGTGGCGTCTGTAAAAGTTTACGAGACCTAAGAATCTGCGTAACTCACTGATGGTTGAAGGTTCGGGGTATTCAATAATAGCTTGCACACGGTCAGGTAAGGGCTTGATACCTTTTGGAGAAATTTGGTAGCCAAGAAATGAAATTTCGGAAACCCCAAAAACTGATTGAGATACATTAACTGTTATGTTATGGGAATTTAAACGGTCAAAAAGAATACAGAGACGCTTCATGTGCTCTAGTTCATCTTTAGAAAATATCAAAATGTCATCCAGGTAGCAAAATAAGAATGGTAAATCAGATAGAATTGAGTTCATATCATAGAGAATAGACTTAAAATAGAGTTGACATTTGGCGCGATTCTTGTCCCTTCATGAAAAGTGACATCAGCGCTATCTGTTGTTCGTTGCATCATCTAAAAAAGGAGTGGGGGTGAAAATAGCGCATTTAGTTCCTCTATGCCTCTACTAGGTGTCGCTAGTAGTCATCCCCGAAAATTCTTATTTTATAAATACTATGCTTAGTTATTACAAGTGTCACTTTAATTTGTTTTTTATCACATTTTTTTTAAAAAAAAATTTATTTAGTAACAAAATGTTCATATAAAGTAATTTAAAGTAACAACTTGTAATAAACTAAGCATAGTATTTATGAAATGAGAACATAAAGAACAAACCTAATATACTTTTTTGTCACAACCCTTTTATTTTATTATTGTATTATTGATGTTAGAGCAGCCTGGAACACAGCATTTTCTGAATCTTTTGACCATATTAAAAGGAAATTGATGTCGGTGAATTTAAAGAATACAAAAAATTATAATTAGGCTTCGAAAATGATTCACACAATTCTTTAAGTACTGAAAAATTTAGTAAAATAAAAACCGTCAACAATCCTTTTAATTATATAAGACCAAAATAAACCGCTGTCATTTTTCTTTTGTCCCCCTTTTTCTTGAAATTATTGAGAGCAGCGCATTCTATGAGCCGTTGCACAAACTATTTTCCAAGTGCTACGTGCTGGGGGCGGCTTCGTTATGTATTAGTGATAACCTTTAACCACCTCTAACCACCTCTAACCACCTCTTACCACCTCTAACCACCTCTAACCACCTCTAAACACCTCTTACCACCTCTAACCACCAATTAGAAAATGATACAAAATAGCAACCTGCGGTAGGGTGTAGCTTTGTCAGGTATTAGTGATGACGTGGCCAGTAAAATATCAATCAATCAGCTGATGTATCTTCATTGATAATTAAATATTTGACAAAACAAACAGTTTCCCATCGACTAAAAACAGGTGAAATTATTCTACTGAAATCTCCCATAATATAATGAACGGATCGCTGATGAGGTCGTCCATGGCATCAGAATGTTCATAAC
The DNA here is from genome assembly GCA_001010745.2 of Gerris buenoi. Lineage (NCBI taxonomy): Eukaryota > Metazoa > Arthropoda > Insecta > Hemiptera > Gerridae > Gerris > Gerris buenoi. Next base: position 18,236 of record KZ654539.1, read on the forward strand.
AATGGAATTCACGACCAAGGGGAAAACAAAACAATTTGGGTCAACTCAAAACGTTAATATCCACGTTGAATTCTAAAAAACAAATTTTCACCTTCTCAATACTTTCTGTTTATATATCATACGCACAATATGAGAAAGTAATGAGATAACCAATAGTGCATTACGCGTCGAGTGCGGAAAGTAGCATTTTGCATGCGAGTGTAGAGTTTGCACCCTAGCGTAAGCGAGGGTAGTAAAACCACACGAGCAAAGCAAAATGACATTTTCGCTCGAGTTGCGTACCGTACTTTATCTACGTTTGTTGAATTTTACTACGTTTTTATTAGTTTTGTTTTTTTTTTTTTTTTTTTTTTTTTTTTTTTTTTTTTTTTTTTTTTTTTTTTTTTTTTTTTTTTTTTTTTTTTTTTTTTTTTTTTTTTTTTTTTTTTTTTGTTTGTTTGTTTGTCCAGTACAAATCTTGCAATCGATTTTTAACTAACTTCCCGAGTAGCTAGACAGTTGAAACTTTTAGAATAGCTCAGAACACGAAGATAATGCATTATTATAATACTTTTAGCCATCTTTCAGCAGAATTTAATTAATTTTCAGCAAATTTTTGCTGTGTGGAAAGTTAGTTCGAAAGAAATCCGCAAGTTATTTTATTAGTTTTGACATGTCTCATATTTACAATCTTCATTTTGACATTCCATATGATTCAACAAAAAATTAAAAAACTTAGTATAGAAAAAGTTCTTTTTATCTTGTAATTATTAATAGGAAATACAGAAACAAAATTAATGAACTTCCTGTTTGGAAGATCGTATTTATCTTTTGATAAAGATGGCATTAATTCTTTAGTTATATTTTGTGCCGAATCAATTATTTCGGGAGGCGTATTATTCTCCTCATTTTTATCATCATAATGGCTTAAATCACTCATTGTTTTTCACTAAAAAATCTCTCGAAAAAACAGTTACTTTAATTAAAGAAACAGCAAATTAGTTATGTTAAATGTAAAAAAAAAACTCGCTAATCGTGCGTTAAGGTGAAGAATTTTTTTTTTTTTTTTACGGCACTAGGGAAGAAAAAAGAGGAATTATAAGACGCGCATGCGCAATGAATACAAGTACATACGTAAAGAATCTTTTTCTACGCATCTAAACAGAGATACAATGTTTATATTACGTATCAATCGTAGATAAAATGTTTGAACTATAAATTTGTCCTTCAATAACATGCTACCGTCAGTGGAAGTAGGACAAAACAATATAATACGTATTACATCAAATACAATTAGTCATGTACAAATACGATTTTTCTCACGGACATGAGGGTAATACTTGGTTCTGTGTCTGTTGTTTGTCTGTATGACTATCTGTCTACAATTTTTGCGAACCCTCATTGTCGCTGGAGCGAAGGAATTTATTTATTTATTTTATTTTATTAACTTGTTTGACTTTGCTTGTCATTTTTAGGGTTTCGTTGGTAAAAAAAAAGAAACCCTTATAGTTTCGTTCATGTGTCTGTCTGTCACTCTGTACGGTTCCAATAACTTNAGTGTGGCACATAGCTTCCTCGCATCCTATCTTGTACTTTATTGTTATATTACTTTGTTGTTATATTGTTTACTGTTTAAAAATTATTAACAGTTTTTAGCGATCTTTAACACATCCTAGGGGTGTCGCTGTTGGTTTTACTAAAAAATTGTATTTAAAAAAAAAAAAATTTGTCTCATTGAATAGATGTAGTTTGATTTTTTCCCCGACCAAAAATTCCAATTTTAAATTTGAAGTTTATAAATTTACGCAAGCTTTGCGCGTGAACGCTTGAACGAATGACGTTGTCCAACGAACTTGTCCTGGGCATTGGTAAAATGAACATGTCTACCATATTTCATCAAAATCGGTCTACATTTACTCAAGTTATCGTCGCACCTTTCATGATTCACGGACACACAGACCTACAGGCAGAAAGACAGACAGACAAGGAACCAAAAATTTTCCCTGATGTCTGAAACGGATTTCTGTCTTGGGATTTTTAAAATTAGAGACATAAAACTATTTCATTCTCAAAAGTGAACACAATGCTTCTGTTACCTTCGGTAAGCTCGGAAGCAATATAAAATTATTGCAGTTTCGCAAAATTTAATTTTTCTGCCCTAAATTGAGCGTCAAATTGAAAGTTGCCATATGGCAATGCTAGGACATTAGCCTTACAGTTTTTTTCCAAGTAGTAATTTTATTTAATTATATTTACATATTTTTTTGCCTAATTAGTCCAGTCGACAGGTATTAAAAATGAGGGTCTACCTTGCAAAAGGTCATACAAACTTTTACTGTAAATGTATAGGACAAAAGGGGTCTATTTTTGTTATCCCACCGCCCCAGTTAAATTTTTTGGGTATATTCTACCTATGGAAGTACAAATAGCCACCACTAACCACAACTACTAACCACTAGTAACCAATACTAACCACCACTAACCAACAATAAACTACATTTTCGGGTGTTTTTGTTTATAACTGCAAAACCCACGTTGCGGAGGTTAGTGGTAGTTATTTTTACTTCCATAGGCAGAATATACCTAAAAAAATCACTGTGCGGGGGAGGGATAACAAAAATAGTCCCCTTTCGACCTCAGAAAAGATGTTATTTTTGATATTTTCAAAAAAATATTGCATCTTTGAAGCTCTATATTTCGGAAAGTATAGGGTTTTGGAAAAAATGTGAAATATAAAAATTGTTCCAAATTTCGTTCTCTACAAGAAAGGATAAACAAAAACACCCGAAAATGTAGTTTATTGTTGGTTAGTGGTGGTTAGTATTGGTTACTAGTGGTTAGTAGTTGTGGTTAGTGGTGGTTAGTATTGGTTACTAGTGGTTAGTAGTTGTAGTTAGTGGTGGTTATTTGTACTTCCATAGGTAGAATATACCCAGAAAATCTAACTGGGATGGTTGGTATGGCAAAAATAGACCCCTGTCGTCTTCAGAAAAAATGTAATTTTTGATATTTTAAAAAAATATTATATCTTTGAAGCTCTATATTTCGAAAATTATAGGTTTTAGGGAAGAATGTGAAAAATAAGAATTGTTGCAAATTTAGTGCTCGACAAGAAACATAGGAACACTTTTTTCTAGGACTTATAGGTAAAAAGTTATAAAGAAAAAACTAAAAATAAAACACTAAAATTTCGCGTATTTTTGCTCCCCTCTGGTTTAGCACAGATTCTAGGAGGTCGAAAACTTGGGGTTTTAACTAATGTCTAGGTATATACAATATAAAAAAGAAAAAAAGTTTTTATGACCTTTTCCAAGGTAAAATGTACTTTTCGACTGGACTAAATGTACATTTTTTATTGATTGTTTTCAAAATATTTAATTTTTGTAATTATTATTTTATTGAATAAGTATAATTAATACAAAAACCGTATTGGGTTATCTTTTCATGGTTAATTGAGGTGTGTATCCATATTTCATGGATTCTTTTCAAACCAACAGGTGAAGATGTATCACAACCAGACAACTAGAGTTTGGACGTACTAACATATCTTATTAGATGTGGAACAGACGCACGAGGAGCAGATCGCCCAAAAAAATCATTGAGTTCCCTTTTCTCTAGAGTGATAGATGAAATTAGATAAGTTCTTCAAAACGTATTTACAACTATAATATAATAAGAACTATAAAAATGATATATAAAGTACAAATAAAATAAGCATAAAATAAAATAAAATGTATAGGTAAAAAGCTATCATAGTAGATTCATAAATTTGAATGTAATAAATAATAATAATAATATTGAAAGAATAAATAATATCTATATAATATAAAAATAATGCATGTATTTAATAATAAAATCTATATTTTTTCATTATAATTAAATAATATAGGTATGTACATGCATTTTTAAAGATAATAACAAAAACACATGCAAAAAAACAATTAATAACGAAATAATTACACAATTTTAGAGATAAACATGATACATACCTAATACAAATAATGTAAAAATAATAATAATATTTTTTGTTCTTTTAAATAAATTCAGTATTTTGCAGTTATTTGTGCTTTTGTAACCTACAATTTATTTTTACATATATTTTGTAAAAGATTTTTTAAAAAAAAAAATACTGTGAAAAAAACTGTAGGGCTAATATTCTAGCGTTGCCATATGGCACAGCCGAATTTTTTTTTTTTTTTTTTTCCATATTAAGGGACCCCTTAACAGACAAAATCTCTAGAAAACCCCAAAAAATTCCAAAAATAAAAAAATAAAATGATTCGGGCAGTTGAGGGATAAATAGATTTTTAAACTTCAAAACGTAGCTATTTTGTTTAAATTTCCAATTCATCCACCCATGATGAACTCCTCTATGGTGTCAGAATTATTCTTATAATTATTCAGGTGATCTCCCGCGTAGAATGTAGACGGACAATTTGAACTTCCCCTGGAGCCGCTAGACATGGACTTAATACATTACTACATAATATGGAATGTTCATAGTTACATAATGAACTGTCTTTTCTTCCCTGAACTCAACTGTAGGGAAGAAAAGTTAAAGAAAGGGAAAATAATAAATCTAGGGAGAAGAAGAAGGATTGCCAACTTAATTATTTTATAAATAGTAGAGAATGAATAGCTAATGAAATGCAGTTGAAATAAGGTTGGCAACACTGCTATTTAAATCTTATTTATCATTGTTTATAACCTGCATCAAAATAACCCTCTGTTTGAGTTTTATTGCAATTCATATTTGTTTTTAATATTGAATCTCTTTTGTATTTATTATTAAAAGTGCTAAAAAATATTGTTCTTTTATTAAAATAATTAATAAATACTGTGCAATGGGTGAAAATGCGTATTTTCTCCCTACTGGAGATGAAATATTGTATGTACCTCGGGAGAGAAGCACCAATATTCCCCTCGCGATAATTAGCGTTATTAGGGATCATGGTTTCTTCGGCTTCGCCTCAAGAACTAACTCTATCACTCAGGAAATATTGGCTTACTTTACTCCCTAGGTGCATACGTGTAAATGTCTATTTCATATTATTTTATATTTCATGTTAACACCACAACACACAACACAGTAGGTTGCCCCACTATTCACTGTGAAACTGCCACAGTGGCGACTTGAGCTGGCTCAGGTACTTTGGAAAATCCGCAAAAGCGATGATCGTCGGAGAAGGGCACAATTTTTCCATTGTTACATTAGGGTGTTTTTTTTTTTTTTTTTTTTTTTTTTTTTTAAATTTCCCAAAAGACAATCCCAACTCCAATAAGCCGTAACTCGAAAGCTGTATTTACAATAAAAACCTGATGCTTGTTGCGCATAACAGAATGATAATCCTACTTATAAAGCTTGGCCTTTATAAAATTGATGGAATATCAAAACTTGAGGGGGAAAATTGAAAAACCCAACTTAAAACATTTATATTTTGAAAATATTGAAAAATAACTCGATTCTTGAAGGGCTGTAAATTTTAAAGTAATAGCGTTAGAAAGGTATTTTTTTTAAATAGTATAAAATATTGTCAACATTATTAAATAATTAGTGTATTTTTTTCGATTAACCTACTCATTCATAGTAAAAACTGGAAAAAGATCCGACATTTTGCGGTTTTTCGGCGCCGGCGGCGCGGCGCTCCACTGAGGTCGAAAATTCAGGTTTTTCAAACATATGAACCTACACCTACTAAATATCAAAAAGTCATAACTACCCAACCTTTTGTAAGGTAAATCTAGTTTAAATGAGCTGTAGATCCAAGTTTTATTTTCTTAAATTTTGAACGCCGCGCCTATTAGGTAAAATAAGAAAAACAATTTGAATAGTTATTATTTTGCTATGAAGTATACAATTATCAAAAATATTCCAGATCCTTAACTATGTTTTAACAATAGGTATATTATATTTGTTTTATCTATATTTCTATGAACTTGACATTGTATAAGGCGTGAATGAAATCATGTGTGTATTGTTGTATAGCTCGCAAGCAATCCTACACAGGATATCCGAGTAATTGTGTGTAGCACCACGTGTTAATTATATTGTTATATTCGTTTCTATATAAATAAAGTTCCGTCTACTCAGTTGCATCTTCAGAATCAGTCAACGGAGAACTAAGAAAGTGCCGAGCTTGTTTTTCAAAAGCACAACATGAGAGTGTTTGTAACTTTTGCAGTTGTTCTCGTCGTATTGTTTTTGGTAAGTCCTGGTTTACCTTATTTTTGATTTACCGATTGTAATGGGGAAGCCAAGTCGAGAATATCAAGGGTAACATAAAGAAAGTCTTTCTAATTAATGAATGTATGCTTGACTCTAGGTAATTTAAACGATACTACTTCTAATCACTTCAGTTGGGTAACATCACAGATATCAGGGCTCGTATACAAAAGTCTTTCTAGTCTTTAGTATCAACATGCGCCGCAGTGTAGATCTCGCAATATTTTATTTCTATTCAGAATAAATAAAATATTGCATCAATGAAATCATCATCGTAGTCAAAATTTGAGGTTTTGATTACAATTATGTTTCACATTCAACTGCTTACGCTGTAAGGATACCTCTTACGACAAAATAAAAAATACATCTAATGTTATCCGAAAGAGGTCGGGATCAGCGCCGGATAAAGACTTATCAGGCTACAACTGAGGATCGGCTAAAACAGCTGATATCCACACTGGATGATTCCTAGTTTGCTTGACTGCATCATCTCTTGGTTCATTCTATGGTTGAAGGCAGGTTTCACATTAATATAACTGTAGTGGACAATACAAAACGTTTTATAACTTTAGGTAGAAGAAGGACTCAGTGCCAGACCCCCTGGAGGCGCACGTAATGGCACTAGAGCTTGCCGACGCAACGCAACTACACCAGGTATGTCGCATCCATTTATTTTAAATTACTCCTTTTTTAGGGTTTCGTTGGTAAAACCAAAAAAAAAGAAACCCTTATAGTATCGTTCCTGTGTCCGTCTGTCACTCTGTACGGTTCCAATAACTTTTGAACCAAAAGAGATAAAAGCGTGAAACTTACCAGTATTAAAGATCGTTTTGACGCGCACACAGGACAAATATAGAGAACTCAAAATAATCAGCTGTTCAAATTCAAAATGGCGGATAATTCACATCGCGAGAATTTTTTTTTTTTTTAAATTTTGAGTGGGGTATCAAATGAAAGGTATTGAAGAGTAGATTACAAATATATATACCACTTGGGGGAACTGTTTAATTTTCGGCGCCATTTTGTCAAAAAACATCGAAATTTTTCGTGTCCCCCCCCCCCTAAAACCGTACTTGCGCTATTACTAAAAATATAGAAAAATATGCAAAATGTGCGGTCTGCTGGGCCATAGAAAAAATAAGATTAGCAATTCGATCTGATGTACTGGAAATCCAAGATGGCGGATAATTCATGTCACTCGAAAAAAAATATTTTTTTAAAATTTTGTGTGGGGTATCAAATGAAAGGTATTGAAGAGTAGATTACAAATATATATACCACTTGCGGGAACTGTTTAATTTTCGGCGCCATTTTGTTAAGAAACCTCGAAATTTTTCGTCCCCCCCCCTCCTCAACCTTACTAATTTTGTTTCACAAAACCAACGAAACCCTTTTTACGTGAGAATTCACGCCTTACCAATTTATTTATTTCATTTGGGTTTCGAGGTGATACTAGAAACCCTTATGCTTTTGGTGGTTGGTCCGTCCGTTGCCACTTGGTTCATGTCTTTTGACCTGATGTAGTTAGAGATCTGGAATTCGATAAACAAGTTCAATTTGTTGCCCTAAAACAGGAAAAAAGTTGCGATCTTCATAACTCGACTTTTGTGCGATCTTCGAATAATAACCAACGTATCACAACATGTTTGAGGGGCTGTTGTTTTAAAGGTATTTAAAATTAAATACAAATATAAGTCCCCAAAAAAGTCCTTTCTTCCTCACCCAAAAGCACTGGCCCTAAAAATACAACATATACATCTCTGTGGGCAAATAATACTTCTAGAACGAGAGCTGGCTACATGAAAAATGTTCTTATAAGATACATGGAAAATTTTTATTACAAAATGAACCTTTGGTG
>KZ654540.1:7362-17804 GCA_001010745.2 Gerris buenoi
GGTCGTTATTTATTTACTTTATTTTCCTCCTAAGTTTATGATGAATTAGAATTTTAATTTTGAGACACTGATTTTGTGCTTGCAAATTATTAGACTAAACAACGATATTTTATCATTTAAAAACATCCCCCCCCCCACTTTTACTGGACATGGTTCATTAGCGCTACAAACCATTTATTATACCTTCATACTTTGTCACTTTCCCAATAATTCGTTTCCACATTTTGAGTGTAATTCTTTATCTCTCTCCCATATGCCTTCAAATTAAAAAAATATATGCCAACATATCTGGCATATTCTAGGGTCAATCTTAGACCTTCAGGCGATGAGAAGAGAACTGGAAGCAGCCCATTTATGCTAAACCTCCGTCTTGCCGACCACAGCACAGGGCATTCCGTAATTAAGTGTTGAATTGTGACATCTGCTTCACCACATTTAAGACAACTAGGCCTCGGATCCCCTAGCAGAATATGCATACGGGTGAGGGGTGTGTGCCGGATGTGATTCTCTGTAGTTTGCTGGTATCTCTTCTGGTGAAACCTTGAGGCCAGGTGATCGGCTCAATGTGAGGCAGGACTTGAGCTAGAGGAGACTGGACCTCCCGCCATCTCTCTTCCCATGATAATCTTAGGGTCTCGCTAATCAAGCGTAGATAATCCTCTAGCCTAACAGGGAGAAAAGGGGCATCTGAGGAAATAGCAGCTAAATCTGCTGCCTCGTTGCCTTCAATTCCTATATGGCTAGGGACAAAAAGTATTCTGAATCTTTTTCCCTGTGAACAGGCTTGTCTCAGGGAGTTCAAAGTTAAAATGACCATGGTGTCCGAGGAAAAAGTGCCCTGTAACGCTGCTATTTCGCCGGCCGAGTCAGAGCAGATTACCCAAGAACCCTCCTGTCTGGACAGGGTGATGGAGACGGCCCTTTCCAGAACCCATAATTCTACAGTAAAGATGCTGACGTACCCAGGGAGTTTAAATTGGAGAATGGTGCCGTCCGCAGTCAAAGCACATCCTACCCCCTGTTCAGTTTCGGATCCGTCCATGTGTATAAAATTCCAACCACTGTATCTCTTTCCTCTCGTGAAAGATTTACGGAAAAATTCCGGATCAGTTCTAGCTCTATTATAATTAAGAAGAGAGTGGTCGATCTCAGTTAGGGGTAACAGCCGAGGTGGATTGAGGGGAGTCATAAAATCCATAATTTGAGGTCGGGGATGACCGATGTCTAACTGTCTATCTGCTAGTCTCACGCTGAAAGGGCGTGAGAGTGTTGGGCACCTCCGGAATGCATTGAGCCTAGTGATCAAATCACGAGCCTATCTATGAACTATCTGAGATCTAATGGAGGTATATTGGCTAATCTATGAAGGGCGAATTTTGGTGTTGTGAGAAAAGCACCTGTTGCTATCCTTAAGCCCTTATGGATCATCTCTTATAAATATTTTCCTTAACAAATGATTAGCTCTTCAATGGTGACTTTGTCGATAGAGGTTCATTCTCCGTTGAATGTATCTTCACTTTGTTTAGCTTTAAACTATTATACCCCAATCATTTTTTTATGTCTAGAGGTCAGTGATATTTTTTTGTCTTTATTATTACTAAAATTATTTGAATTATTTTTTATTGCTTTTTAAGGGGGTGTTTGAAAACTCGGTCGTATACACCCTATTATTTATTTGATTTATTATATTTCATATCTTTAAAATTATTTATTGCAGGCAATCATGAAAGTCAGACGATGAATCAGATGTACGGCTTTGAGGGCGAAGTTAAAGCAAAATATACTGAGAAAATGGTCGATTTATTTACAGAAGTTTACAATTCTTTACCTTTAGCACATTGCTTAAACGAACGTGTCATGGTTAGTCCAAAATTACAATGATCTTATATTATTTTTACTACCGTTATTTATACACAATTATCTTATGATATTATTATGCTTTTTTAGGTTATGCACGGGGGGTTATTTTCCGAAGATAATGTTACTCTTGAAGAAATTCGAAATATCGAGAGGAAAAGACAACCGCCAGAGGAAGGTAGGGTTACTAATGCTCGCACCGTTCTAAAATTAGTTTTTTATGTGTAAAGATTCCTTATTCTAAACCTTCCTTACCTTCCTATTCCCTTTACAAAACAAATGAAGATAAGGACTGACTGGTGCTACCTAGCGGAGGGATAAGCTAGCTATGTGGCCCTTACCTCCGTACTCGGGTGTCTAGTCTGGTCTGGTCTAGTAGCGAGCACTCACATTGCTCTGCCCTCGGCATGTCGCTTTTTATCATCAGACACCCCCTCACTTGTCATGTCATTTTCACCGCTCGACCGTAAGTCTTCCCACCATTTTCAGCTCCCTATGTTTACCCGTATTCATCTTACCCTCATCCTTAATTCCTTGGTTCCTAATTTCACCGATATTATTATTCTTAATTTTTTTTAGAAAAGTTTCAGACAATTTTCTCCCCCCTTCTAGGAAGGCAGACCAGGTACTCTCTCTTGCCTCTACAACTAATTACTGTATTTAAGTAGATTAACGCACTTATAGCAATCCATCCTGAGGAATAACAGTCGAATTCTTGTATATTTTTAAAGCTTATTATTTTATTTATTTTTTTTTTATTTTTAGGGTTAATGTGTGAATTGCTGTGGTCAGACCCTCAACCCGGTCCTGGAAGAACCCCGAGTAAACGAGGAGTTGGCATTCAGTTTGGACCTGATGTCACTAAATCTTTCCTCGATTACAATAATCTTGATTACATAATAAGGAGCCACGAAGTTAAACAAGACGGCTATGAAATTGCTCATGATGGCAAATGTATTACTGTATTTTCAGCACCAAACTATTGGTTAGTCCGTCCTTTTATACGATAATATTAATATTTTATATTTTCTACAAAGTTAAAATACTTGCAATCCGTGCCAAAATATTAGGGGGATACTATGCTTCTGCAGCAACCAAATATTTCTGCATTTATTTATTATTATCGAAGATTGAGAGTCTTTTGGGATTCAAAAGACTCTCAATGTCGGATAATCCCCATTTGGGGATAAATCCCATTGTGGGTCTTTTGGGATTCAAAAGACTCTCAATGTCGGATAATCCCCATTTGGGGATAAATCCCATTGTGGGTCTTTTGGGATTCAAAAGACTCTCAATGTCGGATAATCCCCATTTGGGGATAAATCCCATTGTGGGTCTTTTGGGATTCAAAAGACTCTCAATGTCGGATAATCCCCATTTGGGGATAAATCCCATTGTGGGTCTTTTGGGATTCAAAAGACTCTCAATGTCGGATAATCCCCATTTGGGGATAAATCCCATTGTGGGTCTTTTGGGATTCAAAAGACTCTCAATGTCGGATAATCCCCATTTGGGGATAAATCCCATTGTGGGTCTTTTGGGATTCAAAAGACTCTCAATGTCGGATAATCCCCATTTGGGGATAAATCCCATTGTGGGTCTTTTGGGATTCAAAAGACTCTCAATGTCGGATAATCCCCATTTGGGGATAAATCCCATTGTGGGTCTTTTGGGATTCAAAAGACTCTCAATGTCGGATAATCCCCATTTGGGGATAAATCCCATTGTGGGTCTTTTGGGATTCAAAAGACTCTCAATGTCGGATAATCCCCATTTGGGGATAAATCCCATTGTGGGTCTTTTGGGATTCAAAAGACTCTCAATGTCGGATAATCCCCATTTGGGGATAAATCCCATTGTGGGTCTTTTGGGATTCAAAAGACTCTCAATGTCGGATAATCCCCATTTGGGGATAAATCCCATTGTGGGTCTTTTGGGATTCAAAAGACTCTCAATGTCGGATAATCCCCATTTGGGGATAAATCCCATTGTGGGTCTTTTGGGATTCAAAAGACTCTCAATGTCGGATAATCCCCATTTGGGGATAAATCCCATTGTGGGTCTTTTGGGATTCAAAAGACTCTCAATGTCGGATAATCCCCATTTGGGGATAAATCCCATTGTGGGTCTTTTGGGATTCAAAAGACTCTCAATGTCGGATAATCCCCATTTGGGGATAAATCCCATTGTGGGTCTTTTGGGATTCAAAAGACTCTCAATGTCGGATAATCCCCATTTGGGGATAAATCCCATTGTGGGTCTTTTGGGATTCAAAAGACTCTCAATGTCGGATAATCCCCATTTGGGGATAAATCCCATTGTGGGTCTTTTGGGATTCAAAAGACTCTCAATGTCGGATAATCCCCATTTGGGGATAAATCCCATTGTGGGTCTTTTGGGATTCAAAAGACTCTCAATGTCGGATAATCCCCATTTGGGGATAAATCCCATTGTGGGTCTTTTGGGATTCAAAAGACTCTCAATGTCGGATAATCCCCATTTGGGGATAAATCCCATTGTGGGTCTTTTGGGATTCAAAAGACTCTCAATGTCGGATAATCCCCATTTGGGGATAAATCCCATTGTGGGTCTTTTGGGATTCAAAAGACTCTCAATGTCGGATAATCCCCATTTGGGGATAAATCCCATTGTGGGTCTTTTGGGATTCAAAAGACTCTCAATGTCGGATAATCCCCATTTGGGGATAAATCCCATTGTGGGTCTTTTGGGATTCAAAAGACTCTCAATGTCGGATAATCCCCATTTGGGGATAAATCCCATTGTGGGTCTTTTGGGATTCAAAAGACTCTCAATGTCGGATAATCCCCATTTGGGGATAAATCCCATTGTGGGTCTTTTGGGATTCAAAAGACTCTCAATGTCGGATAATCCCCATTTGGGGATAAATCCCATTGTGGGTCTTTTGGGATTCAAAAGACTCTCAATGTCGGATAATCCCCATTTGGGGATAAATCCCATTGTGGGTCTTTTGGGATTCAAAAGACTCTCAATGTCGGATAATCCCCATTTGGGGATAAATCCCATTGTGGGTCTTTTGGGATTCAAAAGACTCTCAATGTCGGATAATCCCCATTTGGGGATAAATCCCATTGTGGGTCTTTTGGGATTCAAAAGACTCTCAATGTCGGATAATCCCCATTTGGGGATAAATCCCATTGTGGGTCTTTTGGGATTCAAAAGACTCTCAATGTCGGATAATCCCCATTTGGGGATAAATCCCATTGTGGGTCTTTTGGGATTCAAAAGACTCTCAATGTCGGATAATCCCCATTTGGGGATAAATCCCATTGTGGGTCTTTTGGGATTCAAAAGACTCTCAATGTCGGATAATCCCCATTTGGGGATAAATCCCATTGTGGGTCTTTTGGGATTCAAAAGACTCTCAATGTCGGATAATCCCCATTTGGGGATAAATCCCATTGTGGGTCTTTTGGGATTCAAAAGACTCTCAATGTCGGATAATCCCCATTTGGGGATAAATCCCATTGTGGGTCTTTTGGGATTCAAAAGACTCTCAATGTCGGATAATCCCCATTTGGGGATAAATCCCATTGTGGGTCTTTTGGGATTCAAAAGACTCTCAATGTCGGATAATCCCCATTTGGGGATAAATCCCATTGTGGGTCTTTTGGGATTCAAAAGACTCTCAATGTCGGATAATCCCCATTTGGGGATAAATCCCATTGTGGGTCTTTTGGGATTCAAAAGACTCTCAATGTCGGATAATCCCCATTTGGGGATAAATCCCATTGTGGGTCTTTTGGGATTCAAAAGACTCTCAATGTCGGATAATCCCCATTTGGGGATAAATCCCATTGTGGGTCTTTTGGGATTCAAAAGACTCTCAATGTCGGATAATCCCCATTTGGGGATAAATCCCATTGTGGGTCTTTTGGGATTCAAAAGACTCTCAATGTCGGATAATCCCCATTTGGGGATAAATCCCATTGTGGGTCTTTTGGGATTCAAAAGACTCTCAATGTCGGATAATCCCCATTTGGGGATAAATCCCATTGTGGGTCTTTTGGGATTCAAAAGACTCTCAATGTCGGATAATCCCCATTTGGGGATAAATCCCATTGTGGGTCTTTTGGGATTCAAAAGACTCTCAATGTCGGATAATCCCCATTTGGGGATAAATCCCATTGTGGGTCTTTTGGGATTCAAAAGACTCTCAATGTCGGATAATCCCCATTTGGGGATAAATCCCATTGTGGGTCTTTTGGGATTCAAAAGACTCTCAATGTCGGATAATCCCCATTTGGGGATAAATCCCATTGTGGGTCTTTTGGGATTCAAAAGACTCTCAATGTCGGATAATCCCCATTTGGGGATAAATCCCATTGTGGGTCTTTTGGGATTCAAAAGACTCTCAATGTCGGATAATCCCCATTTGGGGATAAATCCCATTGTGGGTCTTTTGGGATTCAAAAGACTCTCAATGTCGGATAATCCCCATTTGGGGATAAATCCCATTGTGGGTCTTTTGGGATTCAAAAGACTCTCAATGTCGGATAATCCCCATTTGGGGATAAATCCCATTGTGGGTCTTTTGGGATTCAAAAGACTCTCAATGTCGGATAATCCCCATTTGGGGATAAATCCCATTGTGGGTCTTTTGGGATTCAAAAGACTCTCAATGTCGGATAATCCCCATTTGGGGATAAATCCCATTGTGGGTCTTTTGGGATTCAAAAGACTCTCAATGTCGGATAATCCCCATTTGGGGATAAATCCCATTGTGGGTCTTTTGGGATTCAAAAGACTCTCAATGTCGGATAATCCCCATTTGGGGATAAATCCCATTGTGGGTCTTTTGGGATTCAAAAGACTCTCAATGTCGGATAATCCCCATTTGGGGATAAATCCCATTGTGGGTCTTTTGGGATTCAAAAGACTCTCAATGTCGGATAATCCCCATTTGGGGATAAATCCCATTGTGGGTCTTTTGGGATTCAAAAGACTCTCAATGTCGGATAATCCCCATTTGGGGATAAATCCCATTGTGGGTCTTTTGGGATTCAAAAGACTCTCAATGTCGGATAATCCCCATTTGGGGATAAATCCCATTGTGGGTCTTTTGGGATTCAAAAGACTCTCAATGTCGGATAATCCCCATTTGGGGATAAATCCCATTGTGGGTCTTTTGGGATTCAAAAGACTCTCAATGTCGGATAATCCCCATTTGGGGATAAATCCCATTGTGGGTCTTTTGGGATTCAAAAGACTCTCAATGTCGGATAATCCCCATTTGGGGATAAATCCCATTGTGGGTCTTTTGGGATTCAAAAGACTCTCAATGTCGGATAATCCCCATTTGGGGATAAATCCCATTGTGGGTCTTTTGGGATTCAAAAGACTCTCAATGTCGGATAATCCCCATTTGGGGATAAATCCCATTGTGGGTCTTTTGGGATTCAAAAGACTCTCAATGTCGGATAATCCCCATTTGGGGATAAATCCCATTGTGGGTCTTTTGGGATTCAAAAGACTCTCAATGTCGGATAATCCCCATTTGGGGATAAATCCCATTGTGGGTCTTTTGGGATTCAAAAGACTCTCAATGTCGGATAATCCCCATTTGGGGATAAATCCCATTGTGGGTCTTTTGGGATTCAAAAGACTCTCAATGTCGGATAATCCCCATTTGGGGATAAATCCCATTGTGGGTCTTTTGGGATTCAAAAGACTCTCAATGTCGGATAATCCCCATTTGGGGATAAATCCCATTGTGGGTCTTTTGGGATTCAAAAGACTCTCAATGTCGGATAATCCCCATTTGGGGATAAATCCCATTGTGGGTCTTTTGGGATTCAAAAGACTCTCAATGTCGGATAATCCCCATTTGGGGATAAATCCCATTGTGGGTCTTTTGGGATTCAAAAGACTCTCAATGTCGGATAATCCCCATTTGGGGATAAATCCCATTGTGGGTCTTTTGGGATTCAAAAGACTCTCAATGTCGGATAATCCCCATTTGGGGATAAATCCCATTGTGGGTCTTTTGGGATTCAAAAGACTCTCAATGTCGGATAATCCCCATTTGGGGATAAATCCCATTGTGGGTCTTTTGGGATTCAAAAGACTCTCAATGTCGGATAATCCCCATTTGGGGATAAATCCCATTGTGGGTCTTTTGGGATTCAAAAGACTCTCAATGTCGGATAATCCCCATTTGGGGATAAATCCCATTGTGGGTCTTTTGGGATTCAAAAGACTCTCAATGTCGGATAATCCCCATTTGGGGATAAATCCCATTGTGGGTCTTTTGGGATTCAAAAGACTCTCAATGTCGGATAATCCCCATTTGGGGATAAATCCCATTGTGGGTCTTTTGGGATTCAAAAGACTCTCAATGTCGGATAATCCCCATTTGGGGATAAATCCCATTGTGGGTCTTTTGGGATTCAAAAGACTCTCAATGTCGGATAATCCCCATTTGGGGATAAATCCCATTGTGGGTCTTTTGGGATTCAAAAGACTCTCAATGTCGGATAATCCCCATTTGGGGATAAATCCCATTGTGGGTCTTTTGGGATTCAAAAGACTCTCAATGTCGGATAATCCCCATTTGGGGATAAATCCCATTGTGGGTCTTTTGGGATTCAAAAGACTCTCAATGTCGGATAATCCCCATTTGGGGATAAATCCCATTGTGGGTCTTTTGGGATTCAAAAGACTCTCAATGTCGGATAATCCCCATTTGGGGATAAATCCCATTGTGGGTCTTTTGGGATTCAAAAGACTCTCAATGTCGGATAATCCCCATTTGGGGATAAATCCCATTGTGGGTCTTTTGGGATTCAAAAGACTCTCAATGTCGGATAATCCCCATTTGGGGATAAATCCCATTGTGGGTCTTTTGGGATTCAAAAGACTCTCAATGTCGGATAATCCCCATTTGGGGATAAATCCCATTGTGGGTCTTTTGGGATTCAAAAGACTCTCAATGTCGGATAATCCCCATTTGGGGATAAATCCCATTGTGGGTCTTTTGGGATTCAAAAGACTCTCAATGTCGGATAATCCCCATTTGGGGATAAATCCCATTGTGGGTCTTTTGGGATTCAAAAGACTCTCAATGTCGGATAATCCCCATTTGGGGATAAATCCCATTGTGGGTCTTTTGGGATTCAAAAGACTCTCAATGTCGGATAATCCCCATTTGGGGATAAATCCCATTGTGGGTCTTTTGGGATTCAAAAGACTCTCAATGTCGGATAATCCCCATTTGGGGATAAATCCCATTGTGGGTCTTTTGGGATTCAAAAGACTCTCAATGTCGGATAATCCCCATTTGGGGATAAATCCCATTGTGGGTCTTTTGGGATTCAAAAGACTCTCAATGTCGGATAATCCCCATTTGGGGATAAATCCCATTGTGGGTCTTTTGGGATTCAAAAGACTCTCAATGTCGGATAATCCCCATTTGGGGATAAATCCCATTGTGGGTCTTTTGGGATTCAAAAGACTCTCAATGTCGGATAATCCCCATTTGGGGATAAATCCCATTGTGGGTCTTTTGGGATTCAAAAGACTCTCAATGTCGGATAATCCCCATTTGGGGATAAATCCCATTGTGGGTCTTTTGGGATTCAAAAGACTCTCAATGTCGGATAATCCCCATTTGGGGATAAATCCCATTGTGGGTCTTTTGGGATTCAAAAGACTCTCAATGTCGGATAATCCCCATTTGGGGATAAATCCCATTGTGGGTCTTTTGGGATTCAAAAGACTCTCAATGTCGGATAATCCCCATTTGGGGATAAATCCNATTTTATTATACAAAGAAATGTTTCAAGTTCATCATTTTATCAGCATTTAAATCTTAGATGTGTATAAGTTGGTCTAATTTTAATGTACGTCTGAGAGGCGTAGTGTTAAAAATAATGGACTATTTGACAGTGTTAGTAAGGCAGGGTTAAGATAACCAATTAGTTGGTTTATACAGGTGATGGAGCTACACACTAGGCATATCGCCCATTCCATATATAGGGTGTCCAAGCTGATATGGAACAGCAAAATATCTCCACAACCATGATAGAAATATTGAAATGAGTACTGTATCAAGTTAAATAAACCACTGGAATAGTTGGTACTGAATAAGTCAGTTTTATTTAATATAACGTTATCAAGAGAAAACAAACACTCGACTAAGAATACAAAACTATACAAAAGGTAAATTTACATAAAATCGAGTGACATCTATCATGTCATAAATAGTAAATAAAGCATTGCCAACTCAACAAGAAAGATGCGCTTTTTGGGTTTCGATAATGGCTATAAATGCGCTTCCAGAAAACATTTTCTGTGTTCAGCAAAAGTGTGTGCAGTTTACATAATTTAAGTAAAGTAAATAGGAAGCCATATTTGTTAGACCAGATTTGGCTTCTATGGTTAAAAATAAGAACTTTTTACTCTTGAAAATGTTTTCGCTCCGAGCATTAGTTTGCCATCTGGAGAGCTCCGAACGTGCTAAAATTGAAACTTTAAGTCCATTTTACAGCTTAACTAATGGATTTAGGAAAATAATTCAAGAGACAAAAAATTATTATTTTTAGTCA
>KZ654544.1:9286-19624 GCA_001010745.2 Gerris buenoi
ATTGAGTTATTCCAAAGATAATAGAGAAATTAGTGTTATCAAACAAAATGTATCGACTGCTTTATTAATTGACCTCATCATTTATTAATTATTATTATATAAATATTATTTATACATTTTTTTTTTTATTTAATGATATATTTAGTATAATATTTTGTTTAATTTGATTTAAAAATATAAGTTTATAAAAGATAATTATTTACAAAATTTTAGCGTATTAATCTAAAAAAAATGTTTTTATTAGAATGCACTGTGAATGCTTTTAATTCAAATTTTTTTTTTTATTATTATTTACTAAGTTGAGCCAAAATTTTGTGTATTATGATTATGACACAATATCAAAAAAATAATTGGATACTATGCTGAATATTACAGCTCGAAGAGTTTTTCTCTTTCTGATCTTCTGTCAGGGATCAGGATGACCAAGTGGTCATCCTGATGACACTTGGTGACACTTCCTGATGACCACTTGGTTAGTGTATTTGTCACTTCAAAATCCAACATGTCTGCTAAATAGGAATTCACGGAGCAGTGAGACATATTTCACTTAAGTTATCACATGTACATTAGGGTGGGCCGAAAAAAAAAAAAAAAAAAAAAAAATTGAATTTGAAAAAGTCTAACCTCGTAATACTTGAGTATGCATTAGAAACTATCATACGTAAACTTTTGGCCCAATCAAATGACACCTAGGTGGTGCACAATCGCTTCAAAGCTTTAAGAAACAATATTTTTATCAAATTTTTAAAATTTTTTAGTTATTTTTAGTTACTTATTAGCATCTACTTGCTCTTTGCTGACATATTATTTGATTGCAGGTGGAAAAAAAAAAAAATAATAAAAAAGTTAATTATAGGCTGAGATAAGTCGGTACATACATATGTGTACCATTGAGTTATTCCAAGATAATAGAGAAATTAGTGTTATGCAGCTCCTAATAATATCCTTGGAATAACTCAATGGTTCACATATTTATTACGTATGTATCGACTTATCTCAGCCTAAAATTAACTTTTTATTATTTTTTTCTTCCTGCAATCAAATAATATGTCAGCAAAGAGCAAATAGATGCCAATAAGCAACTAATAATTACTAAAATATTTTAAAAATTGAAATATAAAAAAAATCTTAAAAATATTGTTTCTTAAAGCTTTAAAGCAATTGTGCACCACCTAGGTGTCATTCGATCGGGCCAACATTTTACGTATGATAGTTTCTAATGCATACACAAGTATTACGAGGTTGGACTTTTTCAAATTCAAATTTTTTTATTTTTTTTTCGGCCCACCCTAATGTACATATAGAATGTCTGATCTCCAGTCTGTAATAAACTAATGTTAGTTGGTCCCCACACTCAAGGAACTAACATTGTCACTTAAACGCCCCAAAAACTTGAATTTTATATGTTATGAATTCTTAGTTTACATTTGATGTACATTATACTGGCTAGTTTGATTTGTTGTGAAAAGAATATAAATACTGATATACTGTACGGACCTCCATTATAATGAAATTGATAGTTCCATTTTTCACCCGTTTGCAAGACTGATGAATCTTTTCATTTTTGATCGGTGTTGCTCCAAAAAGTGCCAATCTGCAACTAATATCACATTTTTATTTTATTTTATTTTTTTTTTATAATTAATAAAATAAATTTGGTTATTTTTGATTTATTAGAGAGTTTAAATAATACATATTTTTGATTGTCGTAATACTTTAATTTTAACGTCATAACTAAATGTCGTATGTTTTCATAATTGAGTTTAAGTAATACGTATCAAAAGACGTAGTGAAGTATTTTTTGTTTTTGACCAGTTTTGTTTTAAATTTGTTGTATTTTAGAAAATAAACACAAATAACGTAACAAAATAAAGTAAAAAAGTGCTACGACAACAGTGACAGATAAAAGTATCACGTCTTTTCACAGTACGACAATTTTATACGTACGCATGCGAAATAAGTTTGACATTTGAAAGACGTATAACGTTAATTTTTTTTACGTCTTATTTAAATTCTCTATTAATTAGACAGCTAAATATATTTTAAATGAATAAAAATATAAATAAGGCATTCAAATATTAATTTGTCCATTATAGCTTTTCAAGTTTTATAATTCATATATAAAATGCAGATTGGCCCTTTTGACGCAACGCCATTGATATAATTTCATCTTGTTTTGTTTAATTTAATTATTAAATACTCGTTTTTCAAAATTTTAAACACTGAACTCTAAGCGATTACATATTTACGGGATTATACTTCATTCCTTTATTCTATGTCTTGAATTGATTATTGTTTTTCTCAAAGTGATAATTTTCTTATCTGGAGTTAGGTTTTTGTTGGAATTAAAGTCCGTTTTTATTTCTTTTTAATTTTTAATTTTGTTTAACAAAGCTTTCGCCCAGGGAACCTGGGCTTCTTCAGTGTTTTGAATACTGTACATTTAGAGAAAAATGGCCAAATGAAAGAAGCAATAATGCCCAGGTTCCCTGGGCAAAAGCTTTGTTAAACAAAATAAAAAATTTAAAAGAAATAAAAACGGACTTTAATTCCAACAAAAACCTAACTCCAGATAAGAAAATCTTTAAGTCCACATAGGAAAACCTTCAATCAGTGATAATTTTCTTTTAGACATTTGTACGATGATTAAATTATGCTGTTAAAAAATCAAAAGCTTTATAAATTTCCCAAACGAAATTCTAAATTGACACGAAGAGATTTTTCTATACTGAGCAAAGCTGATTTTGATTCCATTTAAACCAATATAGGTAGAATTCGCAAAATTATTAGAGACCTCTTGAAAGAAACTTCTAAAAATGATTTTAAGAAAATAAAAAGGAATGAAAATTCATCGCCAATATATTAATTCACAAGAAAGTGTATCTATATTTCTTTAAATTTTATTCCTTGTAGAGAAATGATTTATTTTTTTTATAGAAAAACTTTAAAAAATATATTCGTTACATAGGGATTTTTGTAAACTAATATAAATAGATTTCACAAACATTATTAGAGTTCTTTTGAGAAACTTGTAAAAATGATTTTATGAAAATGAAGAAATGAAAATTCACCTCCAATATTAATTCACAAGACAGTTTATCTTTATTTCTTTAAATTTTATTCCTTGTAGAGAAAGATTTATAGAAACTATTTTATTTTTTATAGAGAAACTTTAAAAAATATTCGTTACATAGAGAAATTTGTTATAAGGAGGTCCAACTGTATGTACATATAGTATATAATATAATTATGTGTTGGAAGTTTCTTGCTATCATGGCAAATTGTCATTTTTATGTGTTCTTATCATATTTGTTGTTTCTAAAGTAAGTTCAGAAGATAACGGCATCCAATAAAGTGACTGACTTAACATAAAGCTAGAATTTTGTATACGAGTTAATATTTTGGTGTTTAAGAGTTTGCAGTCGCCAAAGTTCTTTTGTTGGATTGGCCACTAAGCTGTTTGAAAATACAAAAAGATCGATGGAAAGTGGCCATGTCCCGCCCCATTTCAGTGCAAGATGTGTTAGCGAATTTTCAAAGAAAATTCAGCTATTGCAATGGCTTCAAAAGTTTTGTAATGCGAATTTTTGAAATTTTTTTTTTTATGGAAATCCGTTTCAGACCATTCTGAATCAATTCCTAAAATTTAACACTTTTTTTTATGTATGTATGTATATATGTGTCACTCCAGACGATATCTCCCCTTAGGATGCACTTAAAAATGTCAAACAAATTTTAAAATGTCAATAATATCAAAAGAAAGGATGAGTTCGTTGGCCAGCATTTTTTGGAGTCCATTGAGGGGTCAAATTTTGACCATTTAGGGTCAAAAATAGCCTAAAAACATGTTTTTTCAATTTTACCCCCCTTTTATATGAAAATGTGATAAAAGTGTACATAACAAAAATTACTGTACTCTTAAAGAGCTTTCCAACGATGTGCATCTTGAAGGGTAAATACTATTTTGACTTTTGTACCCCGTACACGTGTGTACCAAAATTTTTTTTTTACCCATCCAAATTCTAAACCAAAATTTTCCAATATTATCATAAGCCAATAATACGCATATTTCTTTGAAAATTCGCTCATTAAGTCATGGTGCATGACTGGACTTTTTTTCATTATCCTGAGCACAAAATTTGGTAGTAGACCCAAAAATCAAGTTGATGTTTTCTTATTAGTCTTCCACGTTTTGATGTCATTATTAAGTTCTAGGTCTTGGGTCTTGCTCAATGTGTTTTCAGACGTTTTAACTCCTATGCTAGAGGCATCTTCAGGGCTGTATATGTTGTGCTGAACAAGGGACAACGTGAACTGGAGAATGATCAGGAACAGCGGTATAATATTGTAATCTATTTCTGGGTCTCTGACAATGCAATCAATAGATATTGTCTCACACCCAGAAATAGAATGCATATTATAACTACTCTTCTTTTGGGTTTTAGTCCCGTTCGACTGCTTATTAGGTCATTACAGGACGGGGGTTTTCCGACCACTTGACTCGTCTATTCGATGAGATCATCAGTGTGAAACATGTCTGACCCCTCCGGGATTTGAACTCACGTCGGGGTTTTGGACCTTGGTTTCAGAGCCGAGGGTGCTAACCACTATTATAACTACTCCTGAACATTATCTCTAGTCCAACGTTGTCCCTCGCTCAGACTTAAACTAAATTTAACTTGATTGATGGGGCGGGACATGACTGCTTTCACCATTTTGTTTTAATGTATAACAGCTTGTGGCTAAGCCATGTCACAGAGGAAAAAAAAATATGTGTGAGCCTCTCACGCATTAGAAGTGAAACTTAGGTTCTAGAATGCATTGCTCTTTTTCATTTTTAAGACGACTTTATTAATTTCAGGATGAAGAAAAAGAGTTGGTTGTGGGAAATTTAATTGAAAAAAAAAAAATAATAAAATAAATAAATAAAGAATGTTTATATATGTGTATATAACATTTATACTATATTATCATTCATACCAGTGGTTCTTAACCTTTTGGTAACCACGGCTCCCTTAAAATCCCCAAATATAATATATATGTATTTGGTAATATAATATGTATATGTATTAGTACCTAAATACCTTTCGAGGCCCCCCGGTTAAGAACTGACGCCGACGCACCTCAAAATGATTTGTTATTGCTTCGATAAGGCAACCACATTTATTCCAGCAAAAACTTCGATAAGGCAACCACATTTATTTAAATAAAAATAAATAATATTTGTTTTGATTTGCGGTCTTTAAATAGTTTTTACTTCTTTCTTGTCGCCAATACAATTAAGCTTCAAGCTTAAAGTTAAAGTCTTGTATACAATTAAGCCCGTTGCCATGAACCCAAAAAAATAATCTAATTATAAATAGTCTAATTATAATCTAATCTAATTACAAATAGTCTAATATTACGCTTATATACCAATTTTGTTTTCTCTCAAATTGGCAATGTTCGTGGGTGAATGGATAGCTCGTTTGCTTTAAAATCCGATTGTCAGTGGTTCGCATCTCACTTGGGAGAAAGATTTTTTACAGATAAATCTTTCGCAGATTAGTCTCGAAACACAACTTTTGTTTACCGTCTACCTATTAGTACTACCGTCATACAAATTTCATTACAATTAATCTATAAAAATGTTGGAATCTTGAACGAGTCTCGAATCGCAAACTTCGTTACACGATGATCCTATATGAAAAAATTCACTCTACCGCCGCCAAAGAAGTTTCACTTAAAAAATATTGGCTACTACAGTAGAACCTCGCTTACACAACACTCAATAACACGACAACCTCAATGATAATTTCCAAATCCCCTTGAGATTGCCATTACACATAATGTTAAATTAACCTATATAATGCAACTATGATTATCCAAACAACCTCAATAACATGGATTTTTTTTCCAATTCACAGCGTAACTCAGAACCTCTATAACAAGTCGTTTTTAGAAGTCAACCTCTATAACGCGACTCTATACAGGAATGGGTCGACCTTGAACAAGTCTAGATTTGAAAACCCCGCCCATTAACCTCGATAACACGACTGATAGCCAAAATAACCTTGATAACAAGACCCTGTACAAAAAGAGCACCTCGATAACAAGACTGTTTCCCTTATTCCCTTGAAACACTTCTTATCGAGGTTCTAC
Source organism: Gerris buenoi (assembly GCA_001010745.2). Classification (NCBI taxonomy): domain Eukaryota; kingdom Metazoa; phylum Arthropoda; class Insecta; order Hemiptera; family Gerridae; genus Gerris; species Gerris buenoi. Next base: position 15,428 of record KZ654544.1, read on the forward strand.
TGTACTTATTCTTGGAGGACGCCAAACAAATTTAACTCACAAAATTCTAGCTTGATGTTTTAATGCTATCTCTCGGACTATATGTTTGTTTACATTTGTTTTTAAAATTAATTTAGTTTTTTTATTGTAGGATTGTTACGTTTTAGATTTTATACAATGTGTTTAGTGTATTGTTTAATTAAAAAATACTCTTTATTTATATTTTTTATTTTAAAGATTATTATGTTATATTTTTATGTTTATTACATTTTATATTAAAATGTATCCTTTTTTTTTTGTTTAATAAAATTTTTATAGGTTATGCAATCATATATTTTTTATTTATTTTTTTTATTTGAAGTTAGTAAAGCTAAATAAACAGGTTGGTTTTCTGGTGATAATTTTTGTCAAGAAGGGTATGAAGTCCTTGGTTTCGCTTCCACTACTGGAAGCATCTTCAGAGCGTGTGGTGCATCGTGGTGTTGACTCGAAGCAACAACAACACATACTCAGTAAGACATCCTGAGTATGTCTTGTTGTTGCTTCAAGTAAACATCACGATGCACCACACGCTCTGAAGATGCTTCTAGTAGTGGAAGCGAAACCAAGGACTTTATCCCCTTCGTGACGTGGATTTCGTGAAAAATCAAGCTGTTCTACCAACGAGTCTACCCGCAGAAAGCCTACACACCTTGAGTAAAGCTTGTTTAATTTACAATGCAATTTTTAACCAAAATTATGCCCTTCATTATGATAACAGCAATTTTAGAGTTTTTGCATCTAAGCAGATATGGGTGATTCTCAAACTAGGGGCGATTTTGCTCTATTAATAGGAGCGAAAATTTGGGACATACATCTTTCGAGACCGAAAGACCTAGGACTTTATTTTAATTCTATCCACGGAAGGTTACAAATTTTTTATAAAAAAATATATACAAATTTTAATTAATAATAATAATAATAACCATTTATTGCTTTTTAGGGTTTCGTTGGTGAAACCAAAAAAAAGAAACCCTTATAGTTTCGTTCCTGTGTTTGTCTGTCACTCTGTACGGTTCCAATATCTTTTGAACCAAAAGAGATAAAAACATAAAACTTTACAGTATAAAAGATCGTTTTAACGCGCACACAGGAATAATATTGAGAATTAAAAAAAATCAGCTGTTCAAATTCAAAATGGCGGATAATTCATGTCACTCAAAAAAAAAATATTTTTTTACTATTTTGAGTGGGGTATCAAATGAAAGGTATTGAAGAGTAGATTACAAATATATATACCACTTAGGGTTAGTGTTTAATTTTCGGCGCCATTTTGTNACTCTTTATTTATATTTTTTATTTTAAAGATTATTATGTTATATTTTTATGTTTATTACATTTTATATTAAAATGTATCCTTTTTTTTTTGTTTAATAAAATTTTTATAGGTTATGCAATCATATATTTTTTATTTATTTTTTTTATTTGAAGTTAGTAAAGCTAAATAAACAGGTTGGTTTTCTGGTGATAATTTTTGTCAAGAAGGGTATGAAGTCCTTGGTTTCGCTTCCACTACTGGAAGCATCTTCAGAGCGTGTGGTGCATCGTGGTGTTGACTCGAAGCAACAACAACACATACTCAGTAAGACATCCTGAGTATGTCTTGTTGTTGCTTCAAGTAAACATCACGATGCACCACACGCTCTGAAGATGCTTCTAGTAGTGGAAGCGAAACCAAGGACTTTATCCCCTTCGTGACGTGGATTTCGTGAAAAATCAAGCTGTTCTACCAACGAGTCTACCCGCAGAAAGCCTACACACCTTGAGTAAAGCTTGTTTAATTTACAATGCAATTTTTAACCAAAATTATGCCCTTCATTATGATAACAGCAATTTTAGAGTTTTTGCATCTAAGCAGATATGGGTGATTCTCAAACTAGGGGCGATTTTGCTCTATTAATAGGAGCGAAAATTTGGGACATACATCTTTCGAGACCGAAAGACCTAGGACTTTATTTTAATTCTATCCACGGAAGGTTACAAATTTTTTATAAAAAAATATATACAAATTTTAATTAATAATAATAATAATAACCATTTATTGCTTTTTTATAACAANGTGAAACCTTTGTAGTAAAAGACAAAATAAAAGATTTTAAAAAATATTTGGAAGACTTCGAAGCGTACTGGATTCCTGCTGAAAAACCATTGAAGAAAGGAAGGCCTAGCGGAGGAATGCTGATAGCAGTGAAGAAAGCCTTAAAATGTGAACATAAATTTATTCAATATAATGATAGTGTGTGTTACATATTAATTACTGTAAATGGAGCTAAAGTGTGTATTGTTCCTGTCTATCTTAATCCAAGTAAGTGGGAAAGAGATTTTATTTTTCTTTGTAACTTTATGAGGCATGCTACACTTTCATACACAATTATTATAGGAGACATGAATTCTAGAGTAGGTAATGCCGTAGATTTACCAGATGAGATTATGTGTGAGTATGGTATGTCGGGTAAACGTAAGTCAAAGGATGTGGTAGTAGATAGTCATGGTAGAAGGTTATTAGAAATATGTGAAGACTACGGCATGGTTCTGTTGAATGGGCGTACTCAAGGTGATGTAGAGGGGGAACTTACGTTTGTTAACTCTAATGGCTCGTCTGTGATTGATCTCTGCTTTGTTTCCCTAGATACATTACCCAAAATAATGCAGTTTACTGTAGATAAAGAAATTTTCTCTGATCACTTTCCAATCCGGATATTACTTAAAGGCTTAATAGGTGCTAGTGACAACAAGAGCGATATTAATCCTCTGTTACCTAAATTAAGATGGCACAATGAAGCTGTAGAAAAATATAAGATAAAAACTAATTTATTAGTGGAGACTATAGAACTTGGGAACATAAATGTGGATAGCGGAGTTAAAATTCTCACTGACGTGATATACAAAGTAGCCAACAGAAAGCAGGAGCTAGCTCAAAACAAGCCATTTAAGCAGCCTTGGTTTAACGGCAAATGCCTAAAACATCGGAACAAAGTGTTCAAATTATTAGATTTTTTACGCGTGAATAAGTCAAGCTTTGGGGGAAGGTTACAAGGCCGCGATCGGGTTAGACGCGTTTCGTTTCGGTCCGCGGTTTTTGCCTTCGATTTCGAGTTTTGAGTCAGTGCTCTGGCCCGGCCCCGTTTGGAAATGTGCGCTAATTCCTAGCGGTCATGGTGAGTAAGTTACTTTTTATAGCGCCGTAATTATTTCGTAAAAACTTAGCACTTTGTACAACGTTGTTGGGCACTTGATGCATCAACGGTCGCAGGGGAGGTTTCTTTTATGAATCCCTCTACCCCCCCTTGCCGCGTGATCGAGTGCTGGCTTTTCGAATGCGGCAGCGCGGTAACCTTACCGCCTTTTCTAACGGGGTTTGGGTCGTTAGTCTACCGACCAAACTCGTTCGTGTTGCGTCTGTGTGCTCTTTTTTTTCTCAACCTTTCTTTTGTGCGATATTTTTTTTTTTTTTTTTTTTTCACTTTCTTACCCTTTCTTTCTCTTAGCCCTTTCCTTTCTCTATTATTCTCCTCTCTTCAATAATCCTTTCCTTTTCCGCCGTCTTCGTTTTTCCCGAGTGTACTCTAAGCCACGCGAGTGTGATTAGGTACCTCATCTAACCTCTTCCGCGTCCCTATTTCCGTGTCTTCTTCTTTCATATCTTTCAATTATTCTATCTTAGTTCCGATACGTAAGTACAGGTTTAATTTTATCTATCTTTTTGCTATCTACTTTACTCTTCTTTTATCTATTATCTATTCAACTTATTTTTACTGTATTATCTATTTTCGTGTATAACTTTCTATCATTCTTATTCTTATTTTTATCTTTTCCTTTCGTCTCTTTTCTTCCTCTTTCTTTTTCACTCACTATGAGTAAGGCTATTGACGCCAACAAGGGGGAGTCAAATTCTGACTCAACCTTTTCCCAGACAGGACTTGTTCTGTCTGGGGGGTCAGGCGCTTCGGCGCTCTGTCCCTGCAGTACTGGGGCCAACCCTTCACAGGGGTCTGGCTTCAGTAACAGTATCCCACAGTTCCCTCAGGGAGCTGGGGGGCCTCCATTCCCCGCTGGGGCTTTCCCCTCACAGGGTTCAAGTCTTAGCGGTGGTGCCTCTCAGTTCCCTGTGGGACCTGGGGGGGTGCTCAACACCTTTTCACAGGCCCCGATGGGTCAGTGGATGGGTAACAGCCCGTA
>KZ654545.1:4812-15034 GCA_001010745.2 Gerris buenoi
AGTTTCGATAGTGATCCAAGAAAAATAGTTTTTTAAAAAAATTATTTTATTAGAACAAATATATAATGATGTGAAACATTAAGTTTTTAATACAAGAATCTCTATCTCTTCATAGTTCGCAGAGCTTATATAGAAAACAGTGAAATGCTACGTCGGTAACATGTAAGTGTGTTAGTGCGTTTACTCAGCGTTATGTTGGAATATAACACGCATAACACTCGGTGGGCCGGCCTTTTTACCCCCTTTTTCCCTACCCTACAAGTGGTACTTTAACGACGATTGCGCCCGATTTACGACCGAAATATGAGGTCTGATGGGTGTTTCACGTTCGCAACTTCCAGCCCGACAAAATGAAATTATTTTTTCTAGCCCAAAAAAGAACTAGATTATAGCCTAGATGTTTATTTTGTTTTTTTGTTCGAAAAAAAAAATTCCGAGATTAGATGCCTAAAGGGTGTTTCGGGTTCGTCTCTCTAAGGCCGACAAAACTAACTTTGATTGGACGCGGTGGGCAGACCTTTTTACCCCCCATTGCGCCCGATTTACGACCGAAATAAGAGGTGTGATTGGTGTTTCGCGTTCGCCACTTCAAGCCCGACAAAATGAACCCCGTTATGATCCGGTCGGACAACATTTGTTTTCTAGCCCAAATAAGAACTAAGGCTATAGCCTTGATGTTTTTATCATTAATTCAATGTTCTTTTCTTTTCAGATAAGATCCCCCGAAGCATAGCAATAATAAATTGTAATAATGTTTTACATCCTTTGTTTTCTCTTTTTTTTTAACCTTTATATTTCTGTTTAACCTTATAATTCTGCTTAGATATGTTTTCAATTTTAAGAAGACAACAAAAGAGTGCGTAGTTTGTTATTTTATTGTATATTTTGTTAGCCATCTCCAGTCCTATCTTCGAAAAGTATTTACACATAATATCAGCACCCTTTAATGGTTCTTCCATGGTGTTAATCATTGTGCCGTCAGTTTAATCTCCTTGATTAATTTTCTCTCAGTTTGCTTCCTAAAAGTCATTTGAATTACTTCTTAAACTAACATGCTGTTAGTTAAATTTAGAGTTGTCAAACCTGTACATTGTGAACTAAGGTGAAATTAAAGAAAGCCAATAGCGCATTCTAATAGAGAATGAACAAACTACTTACACTCATGTGACACTGGATGGGCATTCTAGCGGAGTCTACTAGACATATTTACAGATACAGATATATAATATATCTGTGCATTATAAATTATAAATAATGGACAAATTTCAACATGACAAATTAAAAAAAAAAAGTATTATACAAAATCCTGTATGGTGAACATGTTTACCATTTTCAATGGTATTGCTTCATTACGTTAAATGAACAAGGTAAGTTGTTATATTGTATTAGCTCTCTTACGTAATAAAATTACATACATTAAAAAGGCCTAATAAACCTACAAAACATGCCTATAGTAGTTATGTCTATAGACATAAACCTACAAAACATGCTTTTGAGTGTGCAAGGTACCCCATCATATACGTGAGTTATACACCAGATGAACAAATGCAACGGTTTAACCTGCAATACATAAAAGGGTTTCCAATATAGTAGAAACAGCAAAATATAAGAAAAGTTTACAAGAACCATCAATTTATCCTAAATACACACTAAGCAACAATTCATATGAATTTTGGTCTGTTAAAGAATTTTATTGCCTTCAATTTGACATAAAGTAATCCTAACTTTTACCCCCCCCCCCCCCATGGCCCTTCTATTGACGATTTATACATTTTTTTCCTTACTTATTAAAGAATTTGATGATTGTATCAAAACGTTTTGACAATAACATTTTTTGGAACATCAAACGGACTGTGATCCAATATTTTGTAAGGTGTCACTAATTTTGAAGATAGTGCTGTATGTTATTTTCTTACAATAAATTGATCCTCTACACAATTAAGAACTATTACTACAGGGTACTCCTAGCATTCATACAAATTATAGCTGGATGATCCTACCTATCACTTTTCAAGATTTGGCTTGAAGTTTGGAAGTTTCTTTTCTACTACTGCACTATGGCATACAGCTGCTATCATAGAGAAACTCTACACAATTAAGAACTATTACTACAGGGTACTCCTAGCATTCATACACATTATAGATAAAATTCAATAAAACTCCCTCAATATATAAGATACTAAATTCTAAATATTTCATCTCTAAGTGGGCGAACAAATCATTTATATAGAAAAAATCAATTTCATGCTTGTAAATGATTTTTTACATCATTTACATATTGTTTCATAAAATCATCACTAAATAAGCCCTTTACCAGCTACAGGCAGGAAATGTTTTCTTTTGCAATACTGGAATATTCGCCCACATAGAGATGGAATAATGTGAAGTATTAATTTGATATTGCTTTAAAACTTATTAATAGCGCTTACTTTCCTTAACTTTATTTACTTTATTACTCCGAAATCTCTGTGAAGGAGGGGTCTTTCGAACCCGGGGATATCATTGAAATCCGTTTCATATACATGTATGTCTGTGCGTACATATGTATGTACGTTCGTTAAACCTTTATAACATCGCTTCAAGACATCGTATTGAGATGCGGTTTGCGGCATTTTTTAGAACTTTTGTCAGAAAATGTTGATGGCACAAACTCTAACATCGTAGCTTACGACGTTTCGGAGCTACAATGACTTAAGCCCGAAATCGGTCTGTCGACGATATTTTCAGTAGGCTGTATTTTATTTCAATTTCCTTCGGATTATATATGTTTCCTATATGGTAGATTGTACCTATAATTTTTGAGCACAACGGGACAAGTGGTTTGGGAGATATAGGCATGAAAATGGGTGTAAATACTGAGTTCTCTATTGCTCACATATTGACACTACAACATTTCATGGAAGTCATGTGTGGGATTCCCACCAGTACTTTTAAATAGGATTCTAGCGGCATGTGAGGTAGAAGATTTTTCAAAATATAATATATTGTTTTTTGATTTTAAAACAGCTCTGGGGGGTGGGTCACAATAAATAGTCAAAACATACATTAATTTCCAAAATTTTCAGACCAAATTCTGATCGGTCAATTTTTAAGTTTTAAGTTTAAACTTATTATGTACGTTCCCTGCTTTCTTTCGTATGTTTAATTTTTTTGCTAAATTAATGGGTTATGTGATGTTAATGTGCTATAATATGTGAAATAGTTTAATTGCATCAATGGTTTGTAGTTAAGAGTGATAATAGTTACCTGTGTGGTGGAATCTCTTCTGGTTGAGAGAAGCGGATGAGGGTGGGATGGCGTCGGAAGAGCTGGAGGTGGCTGGGAGGGCGGCTGAGAGGAGGGCGATGGTAGAGGGGAGGTCGGGCTAGGTCCGGCCAAGGTGATGGCCGGAGCTATGGGTAGATCGCACATGGTGGTGGTTGTCGTCTCTATTGGAGCGTCCGAAGCGGTGCTCGATGTGCTAGGACGAGGTTGCTCCATCCGACGTTGTCTTCTCGACGAACGTCTGGTGGACTCACCAGAACCTCGTCGAGAAATGACAACGCTGTCTCTCCTGCCGCCGCTACTTCCGGAACCTCTACGGGTGCCGACGACCACTACGGTGCTCTCTCTCCTCGAGCCCCATAGCTTAGCCAGATCCGACCTGAAGTCCGATATGGCGGAAGATTTGCTCGAGGCGGACTTGACGCCGGAGTCCGCCGAAGACTCTCTCCTTTTCCTTGGCGTGGGTTCTGCTCGACTCCATGGTAGGCTCCTTGCTAGATCGGCCAGCGTCTCTCGCCGAACTAGCTGAGCCTCCTTGCTACCTGCAATTTATAAGTACAAAGTCAAAACCGAATTGAGATAACAATAATAGTAATATAATGTGGATTGGCTTAACATCTAGAATGCTTCTCAAACTTACATCTTAATTACAAACATCAGTAGGTACATGGATATCTTCCACGACACATCATTTCAACCTATGACAGGAGTGACGCCTCAGAGCAAGAAAAGGGTAGAGGGAACAATACTATAGAATCGGGGTCTCAAAAAGTGGTTCATTATGCTACACCCTTATACTTTATACTACACCTCTTTAGCGGCAGTTTGGTGAAACAGTATCGATATCTCGATAAAAACTCAAAATTTATCTGATATTAGCTGATAAGAATAAGTGATATTTTCTGACTATATTTAATATTTTTATTTTATTGCAGTTTTCTTTATAAATATGTATTATACTGTTTGCTGTTAACCTTATTAATTATCTAAAGGCACAGTAACGTCATTAATAAACGTGTAACAGTTCCTAGATAGCCAATAGCAGTCTTATTTGAGTGGGGTATCAAATAAATGCTACTGATAAGGCTTTGTTAACTGTGGGAACAGAAGGACAAGGAATAGACCAATAAGACAAGGACCAGTGACCAAGTGATCANAAAAAAAAAAAAAAAAAAAAAAAAAAAAAAAAAAAAAAGAAATGAACATAAGACCAGTTTCCAAAAATGGAATTTTTATATTAATTATTATAGTTTAGTTCAGTTTTTTTTTCAGTTTCATAATAATTCTATTTTATTTTTTGTTTTTATTTTGTTTTATTTTTTTAAGTTTAATAATTTATTACTCTTTTCTCTAACAGCCTTAACTTTTCAGTTGACCGGTACCTGTCCGAGGACTGGTGGTTAAGAAACACTGATCTAAAGTACTTACTAATTCGCTTCTAATTAGTTTATAATATATAAAGTTGTGATGGAGGCGTTAGTGGAAGAGGATATTAAGCTTTTTGATGACGCAACTGCCTTCATCTGCAGCTCTGTCTCTTCGGCTCTCCCTCCAGGTAATCAATAGAAAAAATTATAATCCCAATAACATTCCTTTGTTCAATTTACTCTAAAGAAGAAGGTGTAAAACAGAAAAATAGTCTATTTGAAAAGGAGCAAAAAAGTGGATACATAATATACACTTTTGACAAAGGGATATACATGCCAAGCCTTTCTTGACCGTACTGGTCTCTTCTATCTGGACTTAAATCTGTGTATGTAACCACACTCCTCCAGTAATCTTTTTGTTTGCCTAGTTGGCCCGAACTTTTATAAATCTCAGGCTCACATTGGTTCCTTTCCCGATTTTTTGACTTTCCCAAAGCAGACAAATTTAATTGAAGTGTGCTTACAGGATACAATGTATGTTGTGGCATCTTAAGGCTATTCCAATTTTCTGCCACATAAGGAATATTGATTTTTTTTTAAAAAGAGAAGATTCAAGAAAAATTTAAATAATACTTTAATTGTAATTTTGATTGATAAAGGAATTTTATAATGATGAATTTTAAATGTTTTAATATGAATAAATAACTCACGTAATTTTATTGAAAAGTTTTATTTGGTATTAATCCAAGGTTCACATGAAGTTTCATTGGTTGTTTTGTTACTTCTTCAGGTACATATATATATATATAACATTTTATATGATCGTTAGTTTATGATTTATACAATTTTGTGTAATCTAAACCAGTATATAATTATTTTTATTTGAATCCTTAATTTTGTAACAGAGAGATAGGATAATTAGGAATTAAAACAATTTGTTAATATCACGATAGCTGATACGAGATAAGGTTCTATATATAAGCAAGTTGCGCACTAAAAAACGTGTGATTCCAGGAGCTTTCGTTTTGGATGTATCGTCTCACCCATCTGAAGATGTAAAATTTCTTGTCAGCCATTTTGGCTTGTGTTAAAAAAAAAGTTTTAATGTAAAATTTTAAATTTCATTTTTTTATCTTCTTGAAAGATTGTCCAGCCGCCGTAAAAACTTAAGTCTCTATCAGATATCAAGTTATCTAAAAAGAAAATTTAATTATTGAAATTAAATTGTAATTAGCAAATTAGCTAATAAGGTAATTTTTATTTTAAGGGCCGAAGTTGCTTACCGGCATAGTTTCCGAGTTTCGAGTTTAGAGTAAGAGTTCAACACATGAATTTTTCTATTTAATTCATATCACTCAGAATCACTTTGCGAGAGCAAGGGCGCTCCGATTTCTTCTTGAAGATTTTTCTTAGAAAATTTATTAAATTTAATTAAAAATTATATTAATGACTTTTGGAATGAACCACATGGTTCGGGGATAAAGATGATTTTTTTTTGTAACGTATGTACAACTGTACATGAAAATTTTAGTTAAATTAATATTTAATTAATTCTATGCAATATGCAATTAAAAAAAAAATTATATTTAATTTCTTTTATTAGAAAAATTTACTTAGAGACTTAGATCTTGACCTCTGTACATGTACCACTTTTTCCTTTAAAGGAAAGAATTTAATCTAAGACGATAATCTTCTATTTTTATAAAAAGGAAATTTTATATAACGATTTTCAATTGTAAATCCAAGGTAGTTAGGACAAGGATTCATTTATTAATTAATTTATCATTAATTTATTTGTTGATCACTCGGAAAATTTAAAGTTTAATTCAATGGTTTGAATTAAGGCCAAACGAAAGTAATTCCACGTAATAAAATGAACATATTAGGCAGTATACAGAAATAAAAAAACTTACCTTTTATGCTTAATAGTTAACAATGGTTACAAATTGCAATAAAACACATAAAAAGACACTGGAAAGAATCAATAAAACATTAAAAATGAGTAAATTTTAAAAGCACACAAAGGTGTTGCAAACGGTTTGTTGGATTTGAAACATGGAGGTCACGTGTCAGGGAGATACTAATTTGCAGGTCAGGCCAATCAGCAAAGTACTTTGCAGGTCAATCAGCAAAGTACTTTGCAGGTCAATCAGCAAAGTAATATCTGTACTGCTGGTCGTAGTATGAATTTGCAGGTCAGATAAAAGCTTGCAGGTTGGGTAGAAATAAAAGGTTTAGAGAGCTGAAACTCAGTATTTATACATAACTAATCAAGCGCTATATAATTAATAAACTTTGGTTATAGTATGTTGGGTACATGGCTAAATAAGCCAAAAAGCTGCACTTTTTGATTGGAATATGCTACTTTGTGTGGGCATAGTTGATGCCCAGAGGTAACTTTTCAGATAGGGAGCCACTTCAAAATCCGTGCAGGACACCAAAATGGCGGCCATTAAAGATGGCGGTCATTAGCCGCCGTATGACGCATTAAATTCTGTACCTCATCTCCTAATGGTCCGATTTCGAATTTCTTTTTTTTTGTTTTAAAGCTCTTTTAAAGAAGAAACTTTATTGTCCTTATACATTTATCTCTAATCCTAAAAGGTTGAGCACAATTTTCAAAAAATCAAATATTTTCATTTTTCATTTCATTTTTAGGAGTTTTCAGAATTGGTTTTTTTTTAATATCTCATTAAAGGTCACATTTACAGAAAAATTATGTGAGATCAAAGTTAGTATCACTTTGTGGTGCAGCTCTTCCACCCAAAACATCACGAACATTTAGAGAATACTGCATAGTTAATTCAAAATACTGACTTTTGAATGATCCTGAGAGGTTTCATGCAAACAGAAACAGAATACACATGTCTTAGGATACTTATTAAAAAAAAACGTGTCTAAAGAAACGTGTGAGAGATAAAAAGAGGTGTTGGTCTTCGTCGCCAAATAGCACAAGGAAATGTGCTACCGAAAAATTGGAATGACTTCCTCTGCTGCGATCAGAATAAGACAGAATTCTTTAAGTTACTTGGAGGACATGCGTTTTTGGAGTTGGGTTGGGCTCATATATGTACTGAGATTGATAACATCATTCGTTCATCTCTGCCGGATGAAACTTTAATTGACGGAGTACACTGCAGGCAACAGAAAGAAGTAGACGCCAGGATTTTTCTCCAAGCTAAAGACAGTGTTGAGCAAGGAGAAAAACAATTATTATTTTAATACAAGATACGGATGTAGTTATTTTGGCAATCTCTTTCTTTCAAATTCTGAAAACAGTGGGACTTCAGGAGTTGGGGATTCTCTTAATTGCTGGGAAGGGACAGAGATACATGAACATTAATGATATGTTTGATTGTATGGGTGAGCATAAAGCTGGTGCACTGAGAGGATTCCATGCATTCACTGGGTCAGATGTGACATCATCATTTGCAATGAAAGGGAAACAGACTGCCTGGAAAGTGTGAAAATCATTTCCCGAAGCCTTCTAAGCTATCTATCTACCTCAAAAGTCTAATACTGACGAGACTTCAAATTTTCTGCTTCACTACAAAGACGCAGAAGACTTCTTAGTCAATCGTATTCGAAAGCTTCTCTTCACTTCTAAAAGTCGCAGTCTGCAAAGTCGTGGATGCTCATTGATGGAAAATATTGGAGGGGGGCCATGGTAGCTGGGAGTGGACCGCCGGTGTGTCTACTCTATCTATTATGACTGCATGCAAAGAATTAGTTATGTGTAGATGCTCCGGATGCTATACAAGATGCTCCTGTTCAAAGGCCAAGGTTCAACAATGTCAACAATGTTCGTAGACTTCCGCGGTTACAGTTGTAATGAAGTTCTGAGTCTTTCAGTGGTGACCGTGTTGTTAGGTTTCCCTCGTTAATTTGTTGTAGCGTGGTTTTTAGTATTAGGTACCGCCGCGGTACAGCGCTCCGCACCGCGGGACAGCAGTACAGTCAGTCGCCTTCCACCCTCCGTACCGGACTCATGCGCTACCTTTTCCTATTACCCTCTGTTNTGTTAGGTTTCCCTCGTTAATTTGTTGTAGCGTGGTTTTTAGTATTAGGTACCGCCGCGGTACAGCGCTCCGCACCGCGGGACAGCAGTACAGTCAGTCGCCTTCCACCCTCCGTACCGGACTCATGCGCTACCTTTTCCTATTACCCTCTGTTTTACACCCTTCAGTTTAAACCAGCCCGCCTCTCTGTTTATGTTTATTTAAAATACAGTCCTACTGCTTGATTGATGTGTACGTAAAAATTCGGAGTTTGTTTTTTTGTGTTCACGCCACCCCCACATTTTGGACCATTTGGACCGGACCCTATCAGTGTGTTTGTGTTAGTGTTATAACTTCGCAGAGCAGAACATAACCATCAAAAGGATTACCTTGTTTAAAAGTAAGTCCTCTATAATTTTATTTATCTGAATTACGACCCTTCAGATTTCTATTTTTAGTGAGTGATTAAATTATTAATCATGAAGGGTGAATTAAAAAGACTTTTTATTCGTAAAGAATCCATTCTCTCCACTCTCGCCCGATCTGAAGATTTTTTAAATCAATTTGAGGATTCTCAAGTTAGCCAGTTAGCCATAAGAATCGACCAAATAAAACCCTTAAAAAACAAATTTGTGTCCAGGGCCGGATTTAGGCATAGGCGACATAGGCGGCCGCCTAGGGGCCCGCACCACAAGGGGGCCCGCACCACAAAGGGCAAAGCAAGAAGAGGGGAGACAAACACATAAAACATATAATAAACATATAATTGATTCCAACAAAAGAAAATAAAATCAACATTATTTTTTGACGTTATATTTTTGTAGAAATAATAATCGAAGTGACAAAATTCATTATATGTATTACAGTTACAGTTATCTTATCTAATCTGGTTTAGCTGTACTTGTTAAAGGTCTGTTCCTCAAACTTAACTAGTAATTTTACCTAAATATCCAGCGATTGTCTTTGCGATATATAGATGTAGGCATTCCTCTTTCTCTCTTAACCCCCAACCCCCTTCTACCATTAGGTACTTATTTTTCTAATCATCCTTTTTTTGTCTCTAACTCTTTTCTCCTTGGCATTTCTCTTTTTTATTTCTTCACCTTTACGCACGATTAGCGAGTTTGTTTACATTTAACAAAACTAATTTGCTGTTTATTTAGTAAAAGTAACTCGAGTCGAGTTATTTGTAAAAATCAATAAGTGATTTAAAGTGATCAAGACGAATATGAGGAGAATAATACGCCTCCCGAAATAATTAATTTGGCACAAAATACAACCAATGAATAATGTCATCTTTATCAAAAGAGGATCACGAATTTACATATAGGAAGTTTATTTTTTTCTGCATTTATTATTAAAATCTAACAATCGTAGATAAAGTACAGTACGCAACTCGTGTGAAAACGGCATTTTGCATTGCTCGTGTGGTTTTACTACCCTCGCTGTCGCTCGGATGCAAACTCCACACTCCACGCAAAATTTTACTTTCCACACTCGACGCAAATATAACATTACAATTGCTATTTTTGTGTTCATTTTTTTTTTTTTTTTTTTTTTTTTTTTTTTTTTTTTTTTTTTTTTTTTTTTTTT
>KZ654547.1:15794-25914 GCA_001010745.2 Gerris buenoi
TTTTTTTTTTTTTTTTTTTTTTTTTTTTTTTTTTTTTTTTTCGGATTAATTTGTTCTATTTTCTTTTATAGCTTAATTTCCTTGAATCTAAAAGTAAAAACTTTTTTTTTTTTTTTTTTTTTCAAATGCGGATTACCAAGCTATGTCCCGCAGATGAACTTAGCTAACCATATTCCCTTAAAAGGCACTAAATTGACTTATAAACAAAATTCTAGGTTGACGTTAGTGAGACACTATTTTGCACGCTCCTGAACTAGATTAATATTAGATACATCTGTTGAAACATCCTTCCCTTGTACGTCACCCTCAATCTAATTGATTTCTACGACTGACTGTTGATATTGTTGACTGCACAGAACTGCAGTCAAGTTAAATTATCTAAAGTTTTCCGTCTTTATAACAGTGATGGCTGTGATGTTTACTCGGTTACACAGTGTCCAAGTGGAAGTTTCTACAATGTGCCGAGCAAAAAACTTATGACTCAGGTTGGCTAAGTTATGAGAGAAAAAAAAATAAAGCCACTATACGCGGTCATCCTTAGATTATCCGTGACATTTTCGTTTGCCTAGTTGGCCTTAGTTTCGAGATGTCACAATGCTGAGCAGTAGCGAAGAAATACATGTTTGACAGGGGTGGCTCAGCACCTCCGCTGAGGGTACTTGATAATACAACACAACAATAGTCTATATGAGTAATAAGTATTTTAATACGAATAATGAATATTCTTCTGTATTTGAAACTTGACCCAAGTTTGTAATATAGTGAGTGAGAATGAAAATATATCCCATAACACCTGTGTTAATCTCTCAATGTAAAATTGGTTTTTCCTTTACATTGATCGGAATTGCAAAACGTTCGGATACTTTCATACATTCCCCTGACTAAATCCGGCCCAAACCTGATGTGTGTAATTAGGTTAGTTATTTTTATTTTAATATAGCCCTCGCAAATCTGAAAGGGGGAGAGGATTAGATAAACATAATTGTAGTTTGTACTACAGTACCGTAGTAGGAGAGGTTGTTTTGAGTGCAGTCGACACTGTGCCAGGGTTTGCAGCCGAGGAAAGTCTTGAAGGCAAGTCCGTAGAGGCAAGTATGGAGAGTTAGGTTTGTCTTGTCACAGGTGTAGTACCGGTCACAGTACTTAGGATGAGGCACACTGTAACTCCCTCCTAGCAACTCACTGTCACACTGCGGCCACTCTGTAACACACCACCACAAAAAGGCAAGTATTGAGAGTTAGGTTCCTCTTGTCACAGGTGTAGTACCAGTCACAGTACTTAGGATGAGGCAGACTGTAACTCCCTCCTAGCAACTCACTATCACACTGCGGCCACTCTGTAACACACCACCACATAGAGGCAAGTATGGAGAGTTAGGTTTGTCTTGTCACAGGTGTAGTACCGGTCACAGTACTTAGGATGAGGCAGACTGTAACTCCCTCCTAGCAACTCACTGTCACACTGCGGCCACTCTGTAACACACCACCACATAGAGGCAAGTAATGAGAGTTAAGTTTGTCTTGTCACAGGTGTAGTACCGGTCACAGTACTTAGGATGAGGCAGACTGTAACTCCCTCCTAGCAACTCACTGTCACACAGNGTCTAAACACTGCTGGGCGCCCGTCGTGCAAATAAATAAATGAGCTCCCGTCCAAATGTCGACATCAGTTGACGTTTGAAAGACGAATATGTTTGTCGGAGCGAGACGTTCTCATCTCGTAGAGATCTTACCCTCTGAGGACACCTGGCACGTCCCGAGTAGAACGTAGACAGCCGACAAGGCCGCAGCAGAACGTCCCGAGAGAAACTTCTTCACCATGATGTGCATCGCTTTGCCGCAGGGTGATCTACAACAAGTCAAACCGTCTACTTTCGGTCGGACGTGTTAGATTTGTACGGCGGCCAGTCCTGCTCGTGCGGTGCGATTAAAATCCGATACTGGAATCCGAGGCGATCGTCGAGGCGATTTTATCCAGCAAATTAGATAAGAGTGGCGATCTATTAAGACGATCCATAATTAAAGGAAAACTCCTTATTAATATTGGGAATATTTGGTGTTTTTAAAACAGTTGGGATGACAAGACTAATGGCAGGCTAATAGCGGCAAACTAATGAGCTGCCTCATCAGATCGGTTTATTCACCTTACAGTCGACCAGATAGCGTCCCTTGCTTTCTCTTCTATAAATACCACTCACAAGTCTGCCCACCTCACTAGAATATAACCATTTTTATTTCTTTCATTGTGATATATATTAGTTCATTGGAGTTCGTAAAAATAAAATCATATCCAAGACGTCCACACTTTGTCATTTGGCAAGCGGCAAGAATAAATGGCAAAGTCGTATTGCAAGGGCAAATGGCACTACAGAAAATTTGTTCATTGACGCCTATGAACCAGGTCTTGGTTTACTAAATGTTCTGGATTCGTCCCAGACTTCTAGAGCATGAGGTTTATATTACCAGCAAGTGAAATAATGAAAGATTAAATCACGGACGTCGAACTAACTCTAGGGAACAGACGTGGAACTGGTTTCAACTAACTCTAGGGAACAGACGTGGAACTGGTTTCAACTAACTCTAGGGAACAGACGTGGAACTGGTTTCAACTAACTCTAGGGAACAGACGTGGAACTGGTTTCAACTAACTCTAGGGAACAGACGTGGAACTGGTATCAGGAACTTTCACCGCACGATGACAATGACAAGCATTGATTTTGAGGGACAACACGTTTCTTAATTTTCTGTCGATATCTTTTTATCTATTCCAAAACTCTCAGCAGTATCAACCGAGGTGTCAAGCCTTCTATTTCGGTTCCTGTACCCTTCAGTTTGCAATTCCATAAAACCGATCGGTTCTGAAAAAAATCAATTGTACATAAGACCGTTTTATTTGCCCACTCCAGAGTTCTTGTAGTAAATTTTAATTTGTTTGTAAACAGTTAGAAGTGAGCTGGGAATCGGAATATGAATACAGGGGAACACTGAAAAAACAACTAACTAAGAAATTATTTATCGAAGAACAACAAGTGGATTGTGGTAATGTTGAAGAACAGGCTGTTACCTCGTCCTGAAATCCTTCCTGGGAAAGCGTTGCTTCCAAGTCTATAATTCCTCGACCTCTTCCATCTTCCCTGTAAAAGCAAGATCCTAAGAAAACTAGCTGACGCTTCCTTCTTTGTGTAGAATTGTATCCTTCATAACGACCTCAAAGTACCCTTTGTCCAAGAATCAGCCATATCCTGGTACAAATCCTTCCACGATTCCCTTTACGACCATGCTAATCCACTAGTCCTGTTTTTCCGGTCCGTACCTGACAATCCAACTGGACGCCTGAAGAGGCAATGGCCGCGAGACCTCTTAGATAACTAAAATATATTTTATGTATTTTCTCTTCCTTTATATCAATAAAATCTGTCAGTCAGTAAGTGCTATCACTGGATAGTTTCTTAGATATTT
This sequence comes from Gerris buenoi, assembly GCA_001010745.2. Taxonomy (NCBI): domain Eukaryota; kingdom Metazoa; phylum Arthropoda; class Insecta; order Hemiptera; family Gerridae; genus Gerris; species Gerris buenoi. The sequence goes on from KZ654547.1 coordinate 19,254, forward strand.
ATTGCTTATAACAATTATGTATTGTAGTTGCAGTATTCAAATAAAAGATAAAAATCACAGGGAAGTACTCGCGTCCAAGTACTTTTTAGGGTTTTGTAGATGATTAAACATACCCGTTATAATATAATACTTTTCATTGACCTCAAGCAAAGGTCCCTGGTTCGATCCCCCGGAGGGTCACGAGTTTTTTTAACGGTAAGAACAGCAAGATAAATTTAATTTTTTCATTTAATTTATCATCGCCCCCCCCCCCCCCATAAGGTATTAGCATGAATAATTTCATATTTTTAGGACTAGTCCTGATAGGGTGGAACGGGGGGGGGGACATTTTTTTTTAGTGAAATTTTGGCGATAATAACGCAATTTAGGCGCTAAAAAGCAGAGTAGTTATAAAAAGCTATGTATATTTCTCATCTGCTCTTCTGTAGCTTTTATTTATACACCTGTAAAGAATAAAATTTTGAGGTTTGCACATTTTTGCGTTCTGCGCATGCGCATATTGAATGTTAGACTCCTCTATATTTTTTCCTGTGGTTGGGTCAAAAAGTTGCACCAGTGTTTCAAATTTCATTACTTTAACTTTCACGACTCGGGCCAAAGTCCGCCGGACGCACTGACACATCGCCGGACGCACTGACACATCACCGGACGCACTGACACATCACCGGACGCACTGACACATCACCGGACGCACTGACACATCACCGGACGCACTGACACATCACCGGACGCACTGACACATCACCGGACGCACTGACACATCACCGGACGCACTGACACATCACCGGACGCACTGACACATCACCGGACGCACTGACACATCACCGGACGCACTGACACATCACCGGACGCACTGACACATCACCGGACGCACTGACACATCACCGGACGCACTGACACATCACCGGACGCACTGACACATCACCGGACGCACTGACACATCACCGGACGCACTGACACATCACCGGACGCACTGACACATCACCGGACGCACTGACACATCACCGGACGCACTGACACATCACCGGACGCACTGACACATCACCGGACGCACTGACACATCACCGGACGCACTGACACATCACCGGACGCACTGACACATCACCGGACGCACTGACACATCACCGGACGCACTGACACATCACCGGACGCACTGACACATCACCGGACGCACTGACACATCACCGGACGCACTGACACATCACCGGACGCACTGACACATCACCGGACGCACTGACACATCACCGGACGCACTGACACATCACCGGACGCACTGACACATCACCGGACGCACTGACACATCACCGGACGCACTGACACATCACCGGACGCACTGACACATCACCGGACGCACTGACACATCACCGGACGCACTGACACATCACCGGACGCACTGACACATCACCGGACGCACTGACACATCACCGGACGCACTGACACATCACCGGACGCACTGACACATCACCGGACGCACTGACACATCACCGGACGCACTGACACATCACCGGACGCACTGACACATCACCGGACGCACTGACACATCACCGGACGCACTGACACATCACCGGACGCACTGACACATCACCGGACGCACTGACACATCACCGGACGCACTGACACATCACCGGACGCACTGACACATCACCGGACGCACTGACACATCACCGGACGCACTGACACATCACCGGACGCACTGACACATCACCGGACGCACTGACACATCACCGGACGCACTGACACATCACCGGACGCACTGACACATCACCGGACGCACTGACACATCACCGGACGCACTGACACATCACCGGACGCACTGACACATCACCGGACGCACTGACACATCACCGGACGCACTGACACATCACCGGACGCACTGACACATCACCGGACGCACTGACACATCACCGGACGCACTGACACATCACCGGACGCACTGACACATCACCGGACGCACTGACACATCACCGGACGCACTGACACATCACCGGACGCACTGACACATCACCGGACGCACTGACACATCACCGGACGCACTGACACATCACCGGACGCACTGACACATCACCGGACGCACTGACACATCACCGGACGCACTGACACATCACCGGACGCACTGACACATCACCGGACGCACTGACACATCACCGGACGCACTGACACATCACCGGACGCACTGACACATCACCGGACGCACTGACACATCACCGGACGCACTGACACATCACCGGACGCACTGACACATCACCGGACGCACTGACACATCACCGGACGCACTGACACATCACCGGACGCACTGACACATCACCGGACGCACTGACACATCACCGGACGCACTGACACATCACCGGACGCACTGACACATCACCGGACGCACTGACACATCACCGGACGCACTGACACATCACCGGACGCACTGACACATCACCGGACGCACTGACACATCACCGGACGCACTGACACATCACCGGACGCACTGACACATCACCGGACGCACTGACACATCACCGGACGCACTGACACATCACCGGACGCACTGACACATCACCGGACGCACTGACACATCACCGGACGCACTGACACATCACCGGACGCACTGACACATCACCGGACGCACTGACACATCACCGGACGCACTGACACATCACCGGACGCACTGACACATCACCGGACGCACTGACACATCACCGGACGCACTGACACATCACCGGACGCACTGACACATCACCGGACGCACTGACACATCACCGGACGCACTGACACATCACCGGACGCACTGACACATCACCGGACGCACTGACACATCACCGGACGCACTGACACATCACCGGACGCACTGACACATCACCGGACGCACTGACACATCACCGGACGCACTGACACATCACCGGACGCACTGACACATCACCGGACGCACTGACACATCACCGGACGCACTGACACATCACCGGACGCACTGACACATCACCGGACGCACTGACACATCACCGGACGCACTGACACATCACCGGACGCACTGACACATCACCGGACGCACTGACACATCACCGGACGCACTGACACATCACCGGACGCACTGACACATCACCGGACGCACTGACACATCACCGGACGCACTGACACATCACCGGACGCACTGACACATCACCGGACGCACTGACACATCACCGGACGCACTGACACATCACCGGACGCACTGACACATCACCGGACGCACTGACACATCACCGGACGCACTGACACATCACCGGACGCACTGACACATCACCGGACGCACTGACACATCACCGGACGCACTGACACATCACCGGACGCACTGACACATCACCGGACGCACTGACACATCACCGGACGCACTGACACATCACCGGACGCACTGACACATCACCGGACGCACTGACACATCACCGGACGCACTGACACATCACCGGACGCACTGACACATCACCGGACGCACTGACACATCACCGGACGCACTGACACATCACCGGACGCACTGACACATCACCGGACGCACTGACACATCACCGGACGCACTGACACATCACCGGACGCACTGACACATCACCGGACGCACTGACACATCACCGGACGCACTGACACATCACCGGACGCACTGACACATCACCGGACGCACTGACACATCACCGGACGCACTGACACATCACCGGACGCACTGACACATCACCGGACGCACTGACACATCACCGGACGCACTGACACATCACCGGACGCACTGACACATCACCGGACGCACTGACACATCACCGGACGCACTGACACATCACCGGACGCACTGACACATCACCGGACGCACTGACACATCACCGGACGCACTGACACATCACCGGACGCACTGACACATCACCGGACGCACTGACACATCACCGGACGCACTGACACATCACCGGACGCACTGACACATCACCGGACGCACTGACACATCACCGGACGCACTGACACATCACCGGACGCACTGACACATCACCGGACGCACTGACACATCACCGGACGCACTGACACATCACCGGACGCACTGACACATCACCGGACGCACTGACACATCACCGGACGCACTGACACATCACCGGACGCACTGACACATCACCGGACGCACTGACACATCACCGGACGCACTGACACATCACCGGACGCACTGACACATCACCGGACGCACTGACACATCACCGGACGCACTGACACATCACCGGACGCACTGACACATCACCGGACGCACTGACACATCACCGGACGCACTGACACATCACCGGACGCACTGACACATCACCGGACGCACTGACACATCACCGGACGCACTGACACATCACCGGACGCACTGACACATCACCGGACGCACTGACACATCACCGGACGCACTGACACATCACCGGACGCACTGACACATCACCGGACGCACTGACACATCACCGGACGCACTGACACATCACCGGACGCACTGACACATCACCGGACGCACTGACACATCACCGGACGCACTGACACATCACCGGACGCACTGACACATCACCGGACGCACTGACACATCACCGGACGCACTGACACATCACCGGACGCACTGACACATCACCGGACGCACTGACACATCACCGGACGCACTGACACATCACCGGACGCACTGACACATCACCGGACGCACTGACACATCACCGGACGCACTGACACATCACCGGACGCACTGACACATCACCGGACGCACTGACACATCACCGGACGCACTGACACATCACCGGACGCACTGACACATCACCGGACGCACTGACACATCACCGGACGCACTGACACATCACCGGACGCACTGACACATCACCGGACGCACTGACACATCACCGGACGCACTGACACATCACCGGACGCACTGACACATCACCGGACGCACTGACACATCACCGGACGCACTGACACATCACCGGACGCACTGACACATCACCGGACGCACTGACACATCACCGGACGCACTGACACATCACCGGACGCACTGACACATCACCGGACGCACTGACACATCACCGGACGCACTGACACATCACCGGACGCACTGACACATCACCGGACGCACTGACACATCACCGGACGCACTGACACATCACCGGACGCACTGACACATCACCGGACGCACTGACACATCACCGGACGCACTGACACATCACCGGACGCACTGACACATCACCGGACGCACTGACACATCACCGGACGCACTGACACATCACCGGACGCACTGACACATCACCGGACGCACTGACACATCACCGGACGCACTGACACATCACCGGACGCACTGACACATCACCGGACGCACTGACACATCACCGGACGCACTGACACATCACCGGACGCACTGACACATCACCGGACGCACTGACACATCACCGGACGCACTGACACATCACCGGACGCACTGACACATCACCGGACGCACTGACACATCACCGGACGCACTGACACATCACCGGACGCACTGACACATCACCGGACGCACTGACACATCACCGGACGCACTGACACATCACCGGACGCACTGACACATCACCGGACGCACTGACACATCACCGGACGCACTGACACATCACCGGACGCACTGACACATCACCGGACGCACTGACACATCACCGGACGCACTGACACATCACCGGACGCACTGACACATCACCGGACGCACTGACACATCACCGGACGCACTGACACATCACCGGACGCACTGACACATCACCGGACGCACTGACACATCACCGGACGCACTGACACATCACCGGACGCACTGACACATCACCGGACGCACTGACACATCACCGGACGCACTGACACATCACCGGACGCACTGACACATCACCGGACGCACTGACACATCACCGGACGCACTGACACATCACCGGACGCACTGACACATCACCGGACGCACTGACACATCACCGGACGCACTGACACATCACCGGACGCACTGACACATCACCGGACGCACTGACACATCACCGGACGCACTGACACATCACCGGACGCACTGACACATCACCGGACGCACTGACACATCACCGGACGCACTGACACATCACCGGACGCACTGACACATCACCGGACGCACTGACACATCACCGGACGCACTGACACATCACCGGACGCACTGACNGGGTACGGGGTACAAATACGGAAGTCAAAATAGTATAAACCTTTCAAGATGCATATCATTGGAAAGTTCTTTAAGAGTACAGTACATAATTGTTGATATGTAAAATTTTGTCATATTTGCATATGAGAGAGGGGTAAACTGGAAAAAACGCAATAATAGCATAAAAATATGTTGTTTTTCCATTTAATAATGATGAGTTGATAGCTGAAGAATATGCTTGTGATCGAGAGTCGTGTAGTGGGGGAGAAGTGTCTTCCTTTACTCATCTACACGCCCAGGTCATTCCATTTCAACTATTACAAGATGTATTACTTCGCTACACAAAAACTTAAAATTAACTTAAAATCGTTACGTAAAAACTTAAGACATCGACGTCGGAAAAATCCTTCTTTTCTCTATTTTACAACGTTTTTATTAGCTTGATTTCTTGTTTGTTTGTTTGTGCGTTTCTCGTTTAATCTTGTTTATCGACGTTTAACTAACATCCCGAGTAGCAAGACATTTCAAACTTTTAGATTAGCT
>KZ654548.1:0-18777 GCA_001010745.2 Gerris buenoi
ACAGGAAATGATTTGACAAACGATTTGCGAAAAATATCCTTCTGATTATCATCTGCGTTAGTGGGCGTTAACACACGAGAGGAAAACAGGAAGGGATTTGCCCCACACCAAAATTAAGGTTTTCACCCATACACCAACGTTTTTTCTTTTCAAATGATAACACGCTACGCAATCGCTTAATAAATCCCTTTGTCGAAAAATCCGACCCAATATCCTCTTCCATTTCCGCATGACACGATTTACCATGGGAAAAACTTGCGGGGTGAATTTATCTCCACACTTTCCTTTTGATTGTTCTTTCCTTTCCTCTCCCGTTTGCACATGCCACGATTTTTGGAATGAAAGACCGTCCGTGTTGGCCAGCTAATTATATACACAAGTGTGATATTCCTTTGTCCCAAGGTACATTGGAATAAATATCCCTTCGTCTTAATAGTAATTTAGACTAACGAATATAGTATGCTACTCTGTATAATGTTCCTTTGTCTAAATAACTATTAACTCAAAGGGATATAGGGGGGTGCTGAAGTAAAAAATTGGTATTCAATACACTAGTCAGCTTATAAAGAAATAACACTTTTTACTAGGGTACTTTGATGATGGTCATACATAATTTTGTAACCCTTCCACTTTAATAACCAGGTTTGTTTATAAGTGTTTTAAAAAACAAAAATGACAATGATAAATACAGATTATGTTTTTTTTTTTTTGACTGATTTGAGTAAAGTTCCTACAGAAACACGCTAAGGGCACTCACACCCACATTTTGTGCATGTCAGGATTGAATTCAGGTGTTTCCATGAAACTCAAGCCAGATACTATCCCAGAATTTAGTGTATCTTATCTGAATCTAAATCGTATGCAATCTATATTGAAACTAGGTTTCCATGGGCACTTAGGATTTAAAAACTGTATTCAATCCATATTTAAACAACATGAAACATAGTAGGTATTTTCACTGTGGCAGAGCATTGTTTGCTGGGATAGCCATGCTGTTGCTATGTTATTTTTCACTAACAACCTGTTTCAATTAAGTATAATTTGTTTACTGCTTTATTTTATTTCAATAAACTATTATAAGAGAATAGTTCAAACTACACAAAGAAGGCTTAGATTAAAATTTGTGTTGCGGAAACTCTATTTTGTTACCCACCTTTTATATTTTGAAATTATTCACACAAAAGTGTGATATTCCTTTATCCCAAAGTACATTGGATTAAATATCCCTTTGCCTTAATAATTAACTTTGTTACCCATCCTACTATTCAACATTATATAGATATTATTATAGGTGGGTAACAAGGTAAAAGAGATGTAGGGGGTGTCTTATTTACTTTGTTATCCACCACTTTCTTTTCTGTTATGATGGGTAACAAAGTAAAAGATTACCGTATTGTGTACGGAATGTAATTATCTACCATTTATTTACAGCTTATATCATAGTTCTGACTAACATTTATACTATTACTGTAGATTATATATTAGTGAGAAAGTTTTTTTTTAAATTTCGTTAGAACTTTGATAACTCAGAATCAGATAACATTCTGTGTCAACTTTTGAGGACTAATTTATTTTATTTTTTCATTAATGTGTTATTTCTACTAATATCATAGTTTAAAATTATCCTTTTTTACCATTAAAGAACGTGAAATAATTTGTTTAAATGTTTCAAGTACACTTATATTTCATATAATTTCCATTTCATGTCATACTGCAATTTTATCAGCCCTTAATCATAAAAAGTGAATTATAGTTGAATATTTTCCTTTAAACTGTCATCGAAAAAAAGGCCGAAGTTTGAAATGTTTAATTATGATCAATTTGTTTTTATTTTATATCTTTACTTGACAACTTATATACTTACTCGGTATAAATGTTTAAAAAAAAATCAATTCTTATTAATTTTTCAATACATATTAACAACCCAATCAAAAAAGTAAACATGGAAAAATTGTAATTCGTTATCAACAAAAGCATTATTATAAACATTATATAGAGGGGTGATTTTAAAAGGGTTGTTCTTAATCAAAAAAGTTATAAAATAATTTATAACTTTCTGTTTGTATAAACATAACAAAACCCGTCCGACAATCCAACATTCGGTGTGTATTTTATTTATATATAACTTTAAATATACAAGGTGATAATCGTCGCTAAAACTTATAATCTGCAAGATATTTGATAACAAATTGTTTTAAAAGAAATTAATATTGAAAATCAATAAATCTTTACGCAGTAATATGAAAACAAAACAAAAAAATCGATATGTAATATGGAGTTAAGAGACAACTGTTTATAATTAAATATAGAATATAAACGAGTCGAAATAAGCAATGAAATGTTTGTATAATAGTTATTTCGAAAATTGGTACAGTAAAGAAACAGCTATGACAATAAATTTAAGAAATAAATGAATACCTTTTAGTCTACATTAATCAAAAGATGTATTGACATTCGAATGCCAGGTGATCAATCATTTCTGGAGACTGGAACCATCACAAACACAAAAACATCTAAAATACACTTACAGGTGATATAAAAAATGCCCAAAAAATCAATATCTCATAATTCTATTCACAAAAAGTAAATATCCGGTCAACAATTCTGAAGTACAAAATACAGGAGTGAAGGAATTGGAGAATTCAGAATTCCCAATTCCCGTAACGATTTGATCCGTTGCCGTTGTCGTTGTAGTTATCCGCTTAAACGCTAGAGCGCAGCACCAAATAGACAACCCACCCATAAAATAAAATCAATATGCAAATGACAGAACAAACGCGAATTTCAAATCTAAAATCAATAAATCACAAAATAATGCCTTTTAAATAGGAAATAATCTAGAAATTTAACAATATTATGACTTAATAAAAATTATAATATGTATATGTATTATTGAGGATATGTCCATTTTATTTTTTATTTCAAAAGTACGCATTTATAAAATTACAAACCATCTTAAAATTTATATTAAAAAATATACCTACCTTATTTATTTATTGTTTTTGATAAATTTGAATTTAAAAGTAGATATTTTTGAAAATAAATAATTAAAAAAAACTGTCTTTAAATGATTATCTCTGAATTTTTTAGGGTATTATTTTTTTTCAAACCTGCATGAAGAACGAAATTAAGAAGATAAAGAAAAATGTTGTGTTTTGATTCTTCTTTAAATAACTTTATGATATTTTCTTGACTGTCATTTTCTAATTCTATTGTCTTCGTTCTGTTCGTAATTTTATAATTCGTCTTTTAATTCGATTTGATTTTGTTTTAAAGCCCTATTGAATTGAAACGAAGAGAATATATTGTTGGAAATTTTACTCTCAAAGGATCAAAATGTAATTATTATTTTAAGTTATATTTAATGTCCGACTTTTCAAACTACCATTTATTTACAATATTTTATTCTGTTTTGTATTTGTTTATTTACAGAATATCAGTTTTTAATAACTTGGAACTCACTGTTTGATCTCAGAAGAATTCTGCTTGATATTTAATTATTATTTAATTAATAATATGATGAATGTCTTTGAAATTTGAATAACTTACTCAAGTTATATCTAAAGTCGATTTAGATATTTATAACTGTACAGTTGTACTGTCATTGATTTATTGACAAATATGTTTACTAATTCTGGGAAAATTACATTTTTAGAGAGCTCTAACGAGAATTTTAATTCCAAACAGAAATCAGTATTCGATGAATTAGATAAACTTGAAAATTCTCGACCAGTTAACCGTTATACGGAAGAGCAATTTTCCGAATCTCAATTTCGAGCTGGAAAAGCGAAAGTTGGAAAATCTAAACAACAACTAGATCAGTTTGTGGGTTGTGAAAGTATATTTAAGGCGCCCGACGCACCACCTCCTAAGAAACGATCTTGGCTCAATACAGCTCCTGATTATCAAGTAAATCCGCATAAATGGACTCGCTATAGCTTAAGCGATGTTTCAGACAGGGATATGTCAGAGCAGAGTAATACTGCAGCAGCTATGTCATTCTTACGAAATCAAGGTTCCCAAATCTCCCCAGATTCGAAAGTCGGTAAAATCAAAATTGCTCCTAAATTTTCGAAAGTAACGGAGAAAAAATCCTCCGGCGATATAATTCTTCGTAGCGGTGAAGTTAAACCGAAAAGTCAGCATCCTCTTTTTACAGCTACTAAAAGAGAAATGCCTGAATATGTTGTAGGACAGAAACCTAAGAAATCAACGAAAACTGCTAAACCCCAACCTGCTGAAAAACCAAACAAAGCTATTAAATTACAACATCTCTTAGATGAAGATGAATAAAATAATTTAAAAAAAAAAAAAATCCGTAAAAGGGTCACTCTCTAATCACAGTGAAATTTGAGTCCCACAAGTTATTTTTGGCAATTATATCCTTTTTTTTCCCCTGAATCTTATCTTCAACTACTTTTATAAACCCAAAGTTATTTTTGGCAATTTAAGTTTGTTTTTTTATAAATCTTATCTACAACTTCTTTTATATATTATTATCACCCAACAGCCAAACTGAAAATGCCAAAAACTATTCTTCATTCCCTTGGATGTCACAAAATCTATTTTACCGAATATGACCGATGAATTTTTACTTAACCCATTGAATTGCATTTGGATCCACTGTGGTTTCATGTGGTACAAATGCTGGTGGTGATTGGATCTCTAGTGGGCCCAATCTCACACTTTTGGCACTCCCCCTCTCTTTTCCATGTGTCTCGGACAGAACTATCTTTCAAGGGTCCTCCAGGCCCGCTGGTGTTACCCGCAAAAGATTCTAACACCATTTGTTTTAAAAGATTAACTCTTAAATTGTGTAATCTCGTTTAGACTTATTTAAAACCGCCAATGATGTAGGTTCCTGAATTTAAAGATGAAAATTTCTTAAAAAGGAATGATTATTCTGATAAGTGTTGAGTGTTAGGCGAATAAGGGATTGAGAAAGTTTTAAAAGACTATTGAATAAGTATGGGTAAAATCCGTCTCACTAGGGACCATAGTTTGGCCTGACATCAAATTTATTTATTAATTATGACAATATTATCCTTTGCATACATCTAATTATTGTATTGTATTTATACATCTAATTACTTATATACAAAATTACAAACATCTCATTTTTTTAACTTGTTACGAAGGCTTCCACGGGTAGATTCATAATAAACAGCTTGGTTTTCGGGTGAAATCAGCGTCACGAAAAGATGAAGTCCGATGTTTTGCTTCCACTACTGATCGTGTTGTTTACTAGAAGCAGCAGTATGTCTTGTTGCTTCAAGTAAACATCAGAATGCACCGCACCCCTGAAGATACTTCCAGTAGTGGAAGCGAAATATACTTCGTGAAGCGTATTTCACCAGAAAACCAAGCTGTTGTATCGCATTTTTAATATAATAATTATAAATATGTGATTGCATGATTAACTGAATGTGAAGGATAATGTTGTTATAATTTATTTTAAAGTAACTTTGAATAAAAATAAAAATAAACACAAAAAAGAAGAAAATTAAATTATGATTTTTATTTTATTTTATTTTTTTTAAATTAAAGAATTAATTCTCCCTGACAACTATAAATTAAAATTTTAAATTTACTAATGATTGCTAAGCATTTACAAGTGATTGCTGTTACGATAAACATATGTTGAGTTATAATGAAGAGACACCAATTTTGCAAATTTCGCTCTATTTAGAGAACCACCCTTAAACTCATCAGTGCGGTTAAAAATCTATATACCACTGGTAGCTAAACAAACTTTACACATCTATATTTCATGTTTTTTTTTTTCCGGAGGATTTAAAATTTTTGAAAAAAAAAAAAAAAAAAAAAAAAAAAATCTTGATCCAAAGTGTAGCATATTCACTAAGAAAACTATTGTCTTTCTAGAATAGATAACTTTATTAATCTTGGGTCGTTTTAAAAACAGTGTTTTTCTTGTGGGTTTTTAACCAAGATTGAGTTATCAAAACGTTTCCAATATTACATGGAAACCACGACTATTTTTAAAAATATTAAAGTTAATTCTTATTAAAATGTAAATCCTTGCAAGGTAATAATAAATAGAATTATAAATAATTGCTAATTACTTTTTTTATTTGTCAAAAGTATACATTTCTTGTTAGTAAGTTTGATTTGATTGGTCGAGATATTTTTGTACATATATTAATGTTTTTAAAGCATTTACTTGCTTTATATTTTGTATAATACAATATGTAATAATATGAGTAATATGGAAATAAATAAATTAATAATATTTACTTGTAGTTATGTAAACAAAACCTTTGTTTTTATTTTAAAAAATGATTGAGAGGACTTCTAAAAATGCTATCTTTGTCTAATTCCTACTTCTGTGATCAAAGTGGAAAATATAAACAAAAGCTTATCTCGGTAGGTATACATTAGTTGAAATTGTATTATTTTATCTATCAGTTGATAAATTCAGATAAAATGTATTAATAGGAAAGATAATATCCATTGTATTTACATTTTTATTAATGGGGTATGCATTGAAAAGAGACTTTCTGGCTACATTCTTTAATCAAAGGAGGGTGTCGTCTTTAATGAGGTTGGAATTGGTTAGACATACTATTTTAGCCCCCTCGTCAAACAGGACTAGAAACTGTGGATATTACATCAAAGAAATAAGTAATATAACACAAGATTACTCTCCATATAACAAAAATAATGTTAATGTCAACTTTATCAGTAGTATAATATAATATGCTTCAAAGACCTGTTAATCTCTCTGTGTAATACATAATTAAAGGAACATACATAAGTGATGGAACTCATCTCTATTACTAATTAATCTCTATTACTAGTTAGGGAACATTCATCTCTTTTAATAGTTCTTTGATCAAAGAGACGTACTTAAAAAAGATTATAGCTATTTATTTTGCTAAATTTTAGTCAGAGGAACGTACATAAGAGATAATACCAATCTGTTTAGTAGTAAAGATATGGCTGAACTAAACGAGATAATACTGTTGAGAATCGCTTGGCGGCACAACTTCGCTTAATATATACACTTGAGTGATAATATCCCTTTGTCAAACTGTACATTTGAGTTAATATCCCTATGTCAAAAAAAAAAAAAAAAAATTGCTGCCATCTTTCCTTCTAGCCGCCTCATATTCTTCAGTTTTACAGATAGTACATAGGTTAGATGATGTCTATTTTAATCAAATTCTAATACTCAAGCGAAACAATGCCAATACCCATCTATCTTAATAGATGTTCAGTCAACGGGACATACATAACATAAACCATCATTTTATGGTTTATAAATACATAAACCATCTCTATTAGTAATATAAAGGCAGATAAATTGGTGATATGACATCTATTTGTATTAGTAGTTTAGTAAAAGGGGATTCTTAGGAGAGATGATATCTATTCTGTTGTCGAAGAGACATGCGAGATGATATCATCTCTATTAGTTATTCAAGGATGGACATTCACTTTTTTGTTTAACGTCTTCTTTCTAAATATATATCCATACATTTTTAATTGGTGTGTTTAGTTTTTGTCCTGCCTTTTCTGCTCTTATATTCTTTTTCATTGTGTTGCTTTATGTTCTATTTCAATTGATAAGTTTCTGCTGCAAATCAATATATGTAAAACGCTCCCTTTTGCGATATTTCGACCCCTCTTTGGACTAGAAGATTAAACTACATTGAATTTTTTAAGTCAAATTGAACAAAAAAATTTTTTTGAAACTTATTGAATTGTCTGAAACTTGAAGAAATAAAATTGTACACACTATCTTTAAGTGAAATAAGCATTATTTAAATGCAGAAAGTTTGAAGAGAATCCAACGATTCAATAAGTTTCTCAATTTTTTTTCAATTTGACTTAAAAAAATTCAATGTAGTGTAATCTTCTAGTAAGTAAGCTTGAAAATGACCCAAGGAGGGGTCAGAATATTGCAAAAGGGAGCGGTTTTTTTTTTTTTCCTTAAGATCAAAAAGCAAAAAATTGAAACAGTACAAGGAACCAATACAGTCTGTGCCAAACGAGAGTTAGTGCGTTGAAAGCACGGGAAATCGAGTGACACACAGATTGGCCAACCTCTGAGGGAAAAAATAAAGCCACTACATTTACCTTCTTATATGGTTATCCAGAGGGCAAATCTTTAGCTCTCGTTGGCTCCCCATCCCATTTGCTAGTTTTTCCCGCGCTTTCAACGCACTAACTCTCGTTTGGCACAGACTGTACTCTACATACTAGTAATAGTAAATATCTGGTTAAATTTTAAGGCAAAAACTCAAAGCTTACCAAAACTGTTTTAGTATTCTTACACTCTTAACCTTTAGCATAATTTTAAAGATAAATTTGTTTTAAGCAGTGTATCATCAATAACTTATAATAAAATGTTAAACACTCTAAAAGATAATGTTAAAATTGGCATTCATTTATTTTGTGTCAAAACTCTACTTATTAGAAGGAAAATGGATTGAGGAGGATAAAATTATAATACAATTTATGTAATTAATTTATTACATAAAATTTTAAGTTATTTATACAATGTTCATCGCTTACATGCGTTAAATGTGAACATTGCTACACAATTATGTATTTTGTATTTTGTAGANTACCAAAACTGTTTTAGTATTCTTACACTCTTAACCTTTAGCATAATTTTAAAGATAAATTTGTTTTAAGCAGTGTATCATCAATAACTTATAATAAAATGTTAAACACTCTAAAAGATAATGTTAAAATTGGCATTCATTTATTTTGTGTCAAAACTCTACTTATTAGAAGGAAAATGGATTGAGGAGGATAAAATTATAATACAATTTATGTAATTAATTTATTACATAAAATTTTAAGTTATTTATACAATGTTCATCGCTTACATGCGTTAAATGTGAACATTGCTACACAATTATGTATTTTGTATTTTGTAGATAATCGTCGAAATTATCTTATAATTTAATGTTAGACCTTATTATTTATTTTCAACCTATTCCATTTTGTTTGTAAAAAAAATGTTTGTAAAAATAAGTTCTAATAAAATAATAATAAAAAAAATTCACTGTTTGTATTAATTATTTATTTATTTTATTTTATTAACGTTTATCCAGTAATACCAATGTTATCCATACCAATGTTGTGTTCGTAGAAATTATTGATAATGTCACTTAATAATTCTTCAAGCCTGATTTACCATCTTGGATCCAAGTATACCTACTATACCTACTTGGATCCAAGTATACCTACCATACCTACTTGGATCCAAGTATACCTACTTGGTGTGCGTAACTTTGATCATATCCTCTTGGTTCAAGTGTTTGTGGAACTTTGAAGTATGGTTTACACGATCTTACTACAGTAGAACCTCGCGTACACTACCCTCAAAACATGAAAACCTCAATTACAAGTGCAATTTTCAAATTCCCTTGAGATTGCCATGACATATGATGTTAAATTAACCTCTATAATGCGACTATAATTATCCAAACAAACTTTATAACACGGATTTTTTTCCAACTCACAACGTAACTCAAAACCTCTATAAAAAGTCGTTTTGAGAAGTCAACCTCTATAACACGTCTCTATACAGGAAAGAGTCAACCTTGAACATGTCTATGCTTGAAAACCCCACCCTACCCCCCTCCCAACATTCTATTAACCTCTATAACAAAACTGATAGCCAAAATAACCTTGATAACACGACCCTCAACAAAAAGAGCACCTCGATATCAAGACATCCCCTCCGAGATTCCCTAATCCCCTTGAGACACTTCTTATCAAGGTTCTACTGTACTTCAATCCTGTGTTCTTATTGTCCTGACAAAAGACCCATTCTAATAATTTTAGCGAAATTTATACATATGATTCAAAAATAAATTAATACGGTAACTGTTTTGAAAAAATATACATAAAGAAGTAAATATATAAAAATCATTATCAAGAGTGACTGATTTTGTGCTTAAAAATTATGAGATTACGACATTTTATAATTTTAAAAAAATAATAAAACCCATTTAAATATGTATTATAATATTTTGCTAAAATATTTTCATATTTATTTTACTTTTTGTGTGGGTATTTAAAACAGAATAAGTCCTAACAGGGGTGCGCCTCTCCTCATGTTTATACTATGCGAAGGTTAAAGATAATGGTATTACTCTGTAACAGTTTAAATATTGTCTCTATCTATGACTCATATTGCAGTCTTTTACATCCAACACTTTTTAGTGACTCTAAGTTTTATTTTTGTTATCAAAGCTATCATTTCTGACTTATTTGAGCTTGCTTTAAGCTTTATGCACTTTTCTTTTTATAATTATTAATAATTTTAAGGTGAAATTTGCTCTTAAGGGTTCACCAACTGATCAGTTTACCCTGAACTGATTCTGAACACAAACTATAATGAACTGAAAATTAGAACTGATTCTTAAAATCTAGAATGAATGGAATAAGAACTTATTTCTGGAGTATTTGGGTCTATTAAGGAATTAAAAAGCTCATTTTTGCAATATTTCGATCCCTTCCTTGAGCAATTCTCAAGCTGATTTTCAGGTCAACATATCTTGAGGATTCACCTTAAGCAATTAATTATAGATGTCTTTACATTTATTCATCGATGCTGGATGAACTGTAAGCGGAGGGTACTGATCTGTGAATTAAACCCAGATTGTTGATTACCCATCTAAGATGTGACCATGCCCAATGCTGCTGCACTTGATTGTTATAGGAGAGCCAAATGCCTTCCTACACGAGCGGACTTCCTTCTAATAAGACACCAGAGATAAGAGATTTTACCATAAATAACATAAATCTTAATTTGTAAATTCTGAAAGCAAATTAAAAACTGAAATAAATTAAATACCTTAATTTTTAGACAGTATGCTATACCGCACGACACGAATGCACTGATGGTCAAACTAAATCGTGAGTCTCCGTGTTTTATTCTAGTGGTCAGTTTTTTTTTTTTTTTTTTCATGTCATAATTTTATCAAATATGATTAAAATGTAATAATAAAATTACTATTTCATTTATAAATAATTAATTTTATTAAAGGAATAAAAATTTCTCTTTCAAATTCAAAGGTCTTTGTTTAAATTTTCACTTCTTGTTTTTATCTTTTTATTTTTTTTGTATTGTTATCAGTTATCACAACAATAGCGGGGAATTTAAAAAAATACTCTTGAGTATTTTGGTTTTGTTTGTGTTTGTACTGAATTATTTGTTTTGTTTGTGTAATACGTTTTATTCTACAGTTTCCTCTTTTAGTTACGATTTTACATTGTTTTAAAATGACAAATGTAATGTTCAACATAATTAAATTGAGTAAACGGACTTTTGTTACGAATAGCTTGAGGTGTAAAACGAACAATATATTTTATCATAAATCAAAACCGACATCATACAAAGACACTCTTCAATATTGGATAATCAACAAATTCAGAGAGGAAGATAAATACGTTTCACTAAGGCTGGAAGATACTTCAATTGATAGTAAAACAGCTGTAAAAGCTTTAAGCAATAAAGATTTGTTAAATTATTGGCTAAGTACAAAAACTAACAAAACTGTTCCTCTTCTTAATTCATCTGAATCTGAGCTTATATCCAGATTAAAAACAGCTAAATTCGACGAAGTTATTACCATTTTAGATGCTAGCTTGTCATTTTACGATCACAAACTAACTAATTCTGATATATACAAGATATCATTGAGCAGGCTCGAATACCTTTCAAATATTGGACAATATGATTCAGTGTATCACAATATACAATGTCTTTATTTTTGCAGCTTATTAAAAAAGTCAAAATCATCGGAGAAATTAATGTTAACTTTAGTAAATAACATTTGTGATAGTTTAGAAGGTTTAAATAACATTGAACTATCAATTGTTTGTATTTCGTTGTTTAAATGTAGTCTTAAACCATCTAGTAACTTGACAAATGTGTTAACCGGTCGTATGACAAAAGATTTTGATTGGTTCATTGATAATCCATCTTTAATGACATGTTTTATCAAAAGTTTACGACATGCTAGAGTTTACAACGATTCTTTATTTGACTTATTCATAAATAATTACGATAAAGTACGTAAAATCGATGTTATATCGAAAATTCATTTACTCGTTTATTTTTGTGATTCTTTACATTCAAATGTCAATTTTATCGAGGGTTTTATACGAGATATTCTTAAAGAAATTTCAAATATGTTTGAAAAAGATGAATTCATTCGATATAAAGATGTAGATAATTTATTGTGGTCGTGTAGTAATTATTGGCATGCAAATATAAAAGAAATGTTTAACGAATATAATTTGTCATTGATTATAAATAAAGTAATAGATAAAGAAAGTACATCATTATCAGAGAAATTTAATACGCTTTATTATCTGAGGATATTAAATGTAAGAAACGATTACTTAATGAGTACTTTAAATAGAAATAATGTGTTGAGTGTTAAAAGAATAAATAATTTTAAAGATTTAGCTCGTTTGAGTACATTGATAACTTGTGTTTCAATAGAGGAACCGACTTTATTAAAAAATGATATACTGGAATTAAGAGAAACACGTTTGCAACCAAAATTAAAAAAATATTTCACAAAGAGACCGAAAATTGAAAAACTTTTAAAAGAGATGATAAAAAATCAAAAATATTTACAAATTAAAAACGTTCAATTTGGTTTTCCCGTTTCATGCTTGTATATTGGTAGTGTAATGTGTACGTACCGTTCAAAACAAATAAGTTTTGAATTATTTGATGAATCTACTTGCTATCGAGATTCATTTGAACCTCATGGTAATATGATGCTGAAATTGAGACTATTAAAACAATTAGGGATTGATTATTGTGTTATTAAAAATGATATTGATGTAAATACAGTGGAATATATTAGACAATGGTTAAAAAGGAAATGAATTTGAATGTGGTATTCAGTTCCTTTATTTTTATATTTGTAGAGAAATACAAATTTTTGTTTAAAATATTGCGGTTTCTTTATTTAGCCATCTGAAAATACCTCAAAACCATGTTTCTTTTACTTTCTCATATATGAATGAAGGATTCAGTGTAAGGGTAAACGCATGCCGAGGAGGTGAAGGTGTAGGTGTAGGTAGAGGCTTCATCCATGTAAAACAAAACCATTGAATTATATGGGACAGCACATGCTGAGCAGCTTGCGGTGTAGGTGTAGGTCGCCGCTTACATGGAGGTTTACCGCGATGCTTTTAAGAAACAAAATAGTTTGTTTTTACATCGCCGCTTACCTCGATGCCTAGAGGTCGGCTGAGATGTGATTGGTCCGTTCAAGGTTACCCTCTACCCCACCCCTATAACTTTCTACTTTCAACACTGACTATCATTCCGTCAGGCCCTCAGCCCTATACTCTACTTCTTACTACCTTACTACAACCCTCAGTAATTAGTTGGTCAGTGTTCAGTAATTATAATAATAAGTTTCCAGTCACCTACATGATAAAAATGTGTACCTTTTATTTAAACTTTTAAAATAACCCACCAAAAATAATTGTTTATTTTAAAGCGTATGTGCGTCTGTATGGCAATAACGGCTTTTAACTTTCTCATATACGAGTTCATAACACAGCCCAGTTTTTTCCATTTACTAGTTTTCGTAGTTGCATTCATTATTATTGAACATTTCATCAAAATGTATCATAAAATAACTTCTCCTCGGCGGGGAATCGAACCTGGCCCCTCTCCGTCCGCGTTTTAAACTATTTTCTCTGGAAGTAGATTTTTCTTGGAAAACGACCTATATGGTTGGATTCGTATTTAAATGGGCTACATTTTAGAATTTTTTAATCAAAATCGTCGGAACCGTTATCGAGAAATAATTTTTTTCAGGGTTTTGGGGGTAGCACTCCGAATTTGGAGCTAAAATTCATTTATTGATTTCGCATCGGGGTTTGATTTTTCAGAATATTTATGGCAAATTTTGTCAAAATCGCCCAAGCAGTTTAAGTACTAATACGAGCTCTTAGACACAGGTTCTATTATTTTTGTTGCTATTTTTAAAAAATTATTGATTTCCCGGTTATTTCAACCCTCTTTTGCATAGAAACCATTCGATTTACAAAAAAATGGTAAAGAGATAATTTGTNGTGTAGGAGTTACTGTTAAAATGGCTAGAATTGGTTTGGAGCGCAATTTTTGCGTCAAAATTGTCTAAAAGTTGATGCATTTCTTTATTTATAGTATAATAGATCATTGTACCAAGTTTTAGCGACTTCGTACGATCAGAAGTAGTTATTATACAAATTATGCAAAGTATTTTGCAGTCTTTTATTTGTATGTAACAAGGGGAATGAGAATACAATTTTGTAAAAAAAAGAAACATGAGATGTTTAAAAAAATTATAAGCAATAATAAAACAAGTCAATTAAGAAGTGGCTAATGCTTTCAGTTCATTGTTACATCTGCAACTATATTCTCAAACAAACAATCTGTATTTAAGAAGCTTACTAGTATTGGAAAATGTATCAATCAGAGTAGAATTAAGTTATAATCTCGATTCTCCACCTTACAATGTTTGTGAGAAGTGCGATGTGCCTTTTAAACTTGTGGGGCTTTTAATAAAGATCTTTAAAAGTGAATAGAAACTAAAGTTTCTCAAGCCAGAGAAAGTACATACATGAAAATTCAAAAGATTATATTGACTCTGTCAAAATATTTATACAAAGAAACATATATGAAGGGCGCATTGATACTGATATAGAAAAATCAGAGGCGTAGCTAGGGCATTGGGGGCCCCCGCCCCAAGAAATATGAGTAAAACAAAAAAAAGGCACTTAAAACATTTTTTTATGCTCTAAAAAGCCCCCTATTGACCAAAAAAATTGGGATTCCAACAGTTTTGGACCCATAGAGCCAAAATTTGCGGCTGAGGCTCAATTTTTGTATTTTGCATAATCGAATAAATGTTGCACAATTGATACTTCTAACGATGCAAGTAAGCTTAAACACTAGTAAATTGTTTATTAGGCCAAAAAAGTGGATGCTAATAATTTTGGAACGATAGAGCCAAAATTTGCGCTAAGGCTCACTTTTTGTATTTTGCCTAATCAAATAAATGTTGCACAATTGATACTTCCAACAATGCTAGTTGGCTAAAACTTTGGTAAACTGTTAAATAGACTAAAAAATAGGGATTCCAAAAGTTTTGGACCCATAGAGCTAAAATTTGCAGCTGAGGCTCAATTTTCGTATTTTGCGTAATCGAATAAATGTTGCACAATTGATACTTCCAACAATGCTAGTAGGTTAAAACATTGGTAAATTGTTAATTAGGCTATTAATTTGGGATGCTAAAAATTTTGGAACGATAGAGCCAAAATTTGTGGCTAAGGCTCACTTTTTGTATTTTGCATAATCGAATAAATGTTGCACAATTGATACTTCTAACGATGCAAGTAAGCTTAAACATTAATAAATTGTTTATTAGACCAAAAAAGTGGGATGCTATTAATTTTGGAAAGAAAGAGCCAAAATTTGTGGCTAAGGCTCACTCTTTGTATTTTGCATAATCGAATAAATGTTGCACAATTGATACTTCTAACGATGCAAGTAAGCTTAAACATTAATAAATTGTTTATTAGGCCAAAAAAGTGGGATGCTAATAATTTTGGAAAGAAAGAGCCAAAATTTGTGGCTAAGGCTCACTCTTTGTATTTTGCATAATCGAATAAATGTTGCACAATTGATACTTCCAACAATGCTAGTTGGCTAAAACTTTGGTAAACTGTTAAATAGACTAAAAAATTGGGATTCCAAAAGTTTTGGACCCATAGAGCCAAAATTTGCGGCTGAGGCTCAATTTTTGTATTTTGCATAATCGAATAAGCGCCCCCAACGCCCCCCATATGGGTGTCCATGCACAGAACCAAAAATGGTCTCTCATATCTGAAACGGATTTCTGTCTAGGAATTTTTCAAATCGAAGATCTAAAATTTTTTTTTTTGTTTGATTGAAAAATTAATATCTCTGTTAATTCTCAACCAATTTTGTTGATTCAAAGCTCATTTCTTCAAAAACGATTTACTTTGTTTTAAATACGATGTTTAAACCTACTAGCATTGTTGGAAGTATCAATTGTGAAACATTTAATTGATTAAACAAAATACAAAAAGTGAGCATTAGCTTTAAATTTTAGCGTTTTAAAACTTACAGAATTTAAATTTGTTAGTTCATTTAACAATGTACCTAAATTTTAGCCCAGTAGCATTCTTAGAAGTACCGATTATGCAAAATTACCCCCATTATGCAAAATACAAAAATTGACCCTAAGCCGTAAATTTTGGCTCTAACGGTCCAAAACTTTTGGAATGTTTATTTTTTAGTTTCTTAAACAATTTACTAAAGTTTTAACCCTCTAAAATTGTTAGAAGTACCGATTTTACAAAATTACCTCCATTATGTAAAATACTAATATTGAGCCTTAGCCATAAATTTTGGCTTTATCTGTCCAAAACTTTTGGAATCTCAATTTTTGAGTCTATTACAATTCACTAAAGTTTTAACCCTCTAAAATTGTTAAAAGTGCCGATTATGAAAAATTACCTCCATTATGCAAAATACTAATATTGAGCATAAGCCGTAAATTTTGGCTCTATCGGTTCAAAACTTACAGAATTTAAATTTGTTAGTTTATTTAACAATGTACCTAAATTTTAGCCCAGTAGCATTGTTAGAAGTACCGATTATGCAAAATTACCCCCATTATGGAAAATACTAATATTGAGCCTAAGCCGTAAATTTTGGCTCTATTGGTCTGAAACTTGTTGGATGTTGTTTATATCTTATAAGAAACAATTTATTAACGTTTTAGCACCCAAGCAGCATTAGAAGTAGAAATTATTCATAGTACTTGGGTGTAGGAGTTACTGTTAAAATTGCTAGAATTGGTTTGGAGCGCAATTTTTGCGTCAAAATTGTCTAAAAGTTGATGCATTTCTTTATTTATAGTATAATAGATCATTGTACCAAGTTTTAGCGACTTCGTACGATCAGAAGTAGTGATTATGCAAATTATGCAAAGTATTTTGCATAATAGCCATTATGCAGAATAGGGTCGCCCATATTTTAGGAAGTAAGAAAAACTGTAAATTGCACCACTACTTCTCAAAACGAGGTAGGTCAAACTTTGTAAATTGCACCAACTCCTTTCAGCCTCTTTTCAGAAATACCATCGATAAATTTGTGCGTTAGGATAATGTAAATTGCACCATCTTTTAATTATGAGAAAAAAACAAGATTTTACGAGGTATAAAAAAAAGTAAATTGCACCATTTTTTAATTATAAGAATAAAAAATTGGGTACGGGGTACCTCCGAACTTTTCCTCACTTTGGAGGCCACTTTTTATATAATGGGTTCCTTATTTTTTACTGGATCTATGTGTCACCGATATGCTATGTGTCAAAAACGTATTTATACTTTCAGTATTATTAATACAGTCAAAGTGCCATAATTCAAAAATCGATAACTCCAATATGGCGGCCAATATTAAAATTAAAATTAGTGGATTTGCTTGTCAAACAGAGAGGTACATTCGTGCTAAATTTCAATTCGATTGGTCCACTATTCTTCTAGCAAAATACATGGTGTTGAAGTAAAATATAGAGCGGTTGAAGTACCTACCTACATTCAACTTACAAAACCAACTGAGAGTTTGATCCCTTCCTACCCAAACTGTACCGAATCCCACAGCTCAAACCCTATAGCGCCAACATCTTCCTGTGTAGACGAGATGACCCAAAGCCAAGGGTTTCCGACCACACGCCCGATGCTCGTTGGTTGGTTGGCCTATTGTAGTGTGTGTGTNAAAAAAAAAAAAAAAAAAAAAAAAAAAAAAAAAAAAAAAAAAAAAAAAAAAAAAAAACATAAGAGAGTAACATTTTAAAGAAGAACTCCTTTTTTCATTTATATAAAAAATAAAAAAGTATCTCATTTGTTTTTCTAAAGTATCAGACGTTCATACTGCCAATACCCCATGAAAATTTAAGGTTGGTTTCTGCAAAATATATTGACCATTTTCTATCTGTTGCTACCTTTCTCTTAAACTGTGGCAAAAGTCAGTCCATAATGCGCTAAGACCTACCAGATGTCTTAACTCTAGTATTAGAGTGATGGGTTACATCGAATTAAAGTATTATTTAGTTCTCGGCAAATGAAATCACGATGGTGGGTGAACCTCAAAGTACTCCCTTTTGGAATTGAACCCAGCATACTTGGGTGAGGTGCTAAATGTGCAAAGGATATGCTTACTATACTCTTTCTTTTAACAACTTTATGATATCGATATCTTCCTTTTTATGTTACTTTTACAGTTGGGTTCAAAATAGATTTGTACAGGCTGAATATTGGCACGATCCTCTCAACGAAGAAAAATACAAAGCCGGCTCTATATTTCTAGCCGACATCAATCAGGAGAGAGTCTTCAAAGCTTCGTACAAAACTAATTTACTAGCTATCAATAAATTTGTTATGGTTAAATTTCTCAAAGATACCATGGTTCAACCAACTGAGACGCAATGGTTTGGATTCTACACTCCTGGGCAAGCCCTGAAAATTACTAATCTAGTTGATTCTGAACTTTATAAAAAGGTTTGTTTTTTTAACCTTCTGCCGGGCGCGCGACGGCACACCGTGCCGCCAACATAGATTTTTAAATATAAAACGCAACTGGTAGGTTCAAGGTCGAGGAGGCTTATCAGTATTCCTTTGTTAAACCCTTCTAGGGAGTGAGAGATAGCTAGCAGGTGTTTATCAGTGCTTTTTATTGTGATATCG